>VXAY01001003.1:1118536-1130289 GCA_013399855.1 Oxyruncus cristatus
GCTGCTCCCGCCGCTGCTGCTGCTGGTGCTGCCGGGCCCGGCGGGCGCCGTGTGGCCGCAGCCCCAGGCCCAGCACTCCCCGCCCGGCGGCGGTCGCTGCCTGCTGCCTCCCGGCCAATTCCGCTTCGGCGCCGCGGACGGCTCGGCCGTGGGGCCGGGCTGCGATGTGCTGGACTCCGCCTTCCAGCGGTACCGGGCGCTGCTCTTCGCTCGCCCGAGCGGTGAGGCGGGGTGGGGACTGACCCTTTCCTCCGTGGCTTTATTCTCAACACCCACCAAACCCGCGTTTATTTTGGGGTCAGACCACGGGTTTTGGGCGTCCGCCTGCCTCCCCTCAGTCCGGCGGGGCTGGTGGGGCGGGAGGTGGAGGCTGGGTGTGATGGCGAGCTGGCTTGGGGGAGTCCGGTGGCAAAGGGCGGCGGTGCGTTGGGATGTGGAGGGCAATGCCACAAACTGCAGATGTCAAAATCTGACCCAGTTGGCACACGAGCACTGCTTATCTTCATTTCCTTCCGGGGTTTAAGCTCTTGCTCTCCAGAGTTCCCTCCACCTCATTTTTTATCTCCTCTGGACAGTGTTTCACCTCCCAATTGCTTCATTTCTCTTCCTTCTCTTGTGGCTGCAGGGAGGGCCACTGCCAGTCTTGCATCCACTCTTGCTCCGGGGTTACTTGTAAGTCTTGGCTCTTCCTGTTCTTAGCAGCTCTTGGTGTCCCCTCTGAGGCTTTACCTTGAGGAAAGACTTGCTGCATCGTGTGTGTTCTTCCAAGTATGTATTCCTGCCGTGGAGCTCCTCTGCCAAAGCGGAGCTGCTAAACGTCCCGAGGCAATTGTGGCTTTTCTGCCAGAGAGGGATTAGCTCTTGGATTCATCCTGAAATTGTAGGGTAAGGTGAGGAAAGGCAAAAGCTTGGAGAGCCTGGGTTTGTTTTGGGACGGGTTCTAAAGGTTTCTTGCACCCAGACATCTTAGTGATAGCACCCATAGCATGTCAGGGATGAGCTGCAGGAAATTTCCTGCCTGTGGAGTCGGCACGCACGGATCCTCAGTGGCTGCGTGGGTCTGCTGCAGCTTGAAGTGCTATATCCAGGGAATATGAAGTGCTTCATTCATCAGAAAGAGCTAGTAACTCTGCTCCCGAGTGTTTTAAATGTCAGTGTGAACTCTGTTGCTGCTGATCAAAGCAGAGAAGGGTGGTGGTGTTGGAAGCTGCTCAGCTTGTTGTTGAGCACATCGTGTTTTGAAAAAGGCAGGTTTGAAACAGAGAACTGTTTGGCTTATTTTATATTTTCCACTCTTGTGAGTAGCAGTAGAAATAAATTTTGGGTTGGGAGCTGAGAAGGCTCTTCTTGGCTCTCTTTTGCTGCTAGGAACTAAAAACAGCTGATCTAATTATTCATGCTCTCCTGTTCCTCTCAAAGGGAAAATGTGACCATCAAATCACTTGGAGCAACGTTGTGATCACGAGATCGAGCTCACACTCATTGCTTTCCATACACCCTGCTTTATGATGCTCAAACTACACAAATTATTTTAAGACCTTTTTTCCCCTTTTTTTTTTGCATGGGTGGTTGGTAAGAACAGGCAATGGAAACCCTGGATGGAAGGAAATAATTTTTATTAATAGAGAAAAGAAATGGCAGAGACCATTTTCTGTCTGTGTGTTTTCTGTCTTCAGGGTGTGGTGGTGTTGGTTCTTGCCTGCTCCTTGGCCAAGGAGGCTGTGTTTGGGTTGGGCAGTGTCTCCCTGGGCAGGTTTAAATGCAGTGTGTGATGGTGGGACCAGTTCTGTTGAGGGTCCTCAGCAGGATGAGTATTTTCCGTGTCCCCAGGCCTGGGGGCAGCTGTTCCTGGTGAGCTGCCGCCTTCCCGAGAGGAGGGATCAGGTCTTGCTGTGCCACTCGCACATCTGTGAGGTTGCCTTGGCTACCAGCTTGTCTGCAACCAGCTCAAAACAGAGGGCTAGCTTCGAGCTGTTTTCCTTCTCTCCGCAGAGGTTTCGTCATTCCTTCATGGAGAAATCCGGGGTTTGTGGCTCCTGCGAGCTGTGGAGCAGGGGCTCCCTGCGTTTCACCCATACCCTGGAAGTGCCACAGTCTGCCTGGGGTCTCCAGGCCAAGCTCTTTATTTTTAGTGACCACTTGGAGCATTGGCTGTGCCCAGGAATGCTGTGGGGGTGTAGGCATGGAGCTTGGCTGGAATGAGTGGGGTCCCACCCTGCTGCCCCACACTCCTCTTGGCCACAGAATGCTGTGAGTAATCCCATGCATCCCAGAGAAGGTTGAACACCTCCCTTTGGAGTTGAGGGAGTGACTTCAGTGAGAACTCAGGCCTGTGCATCCTTGGAAGCTGTCATTCAGTTTGGGAAGTGTGGCCACGGCTCCTGTTTAGGGTTTGAACGTTCTCAGGTTTATTTTTCTAACCACTGCACCTGGGACCTGCTCTGCAGAAGGTGAAGTTGGTCAGGAGCTTTTCTGTTCTGGGTGAGACCTTTTGCTTGCCTTTAACTCAGGAGATTCATTCTGCACCCTTTTTACAGGGTTTCTTTGTAAAGGGTAGGACAGAGCTCTTGGGTTTGTACTTTGTTCCCAGTGCTGGGAGAGTTTGGAAACATGAAGCTCTTTACGCTCATGGAGAAGCTTTGACTAGTCGTGGCTGTAGCTTAGAGCCAGGGCTGGCGTCTGGGAAGCCTTGGGAGCTGCTGCTGGTCCATATTCTGATGTCTCTTCTCTCTTGTGGAGCTTCCCTGAGAAGCCTCCTCTGGGGGTCTCCTCACTAGCAGACCTTCTCCATGTGGAAGGTTGGGATCAGCTCATGTGCTCCTGGTTGGCTCGGTTGAAATTAGGCCTGCTGAATGTCCCTGTGCCTGTTTTGGGGTGCAGGAGGGGTCCCCATTTCTGCCACGTGTGTTGGAAGTCCATGGACTCCTATGCCTCTGTTGCTAGCTGGGCTGGGAGGGTAGTGGTGGGCTTGGAAGCAAGGAGAAGAGCTGGGATGGGGTCAGCGTCTGTGTCGTTTGCAGAGAATGAATCACCTTGGGGCACACCCTGCACTCAGCTCCTCGTCTACGTTTCCATGCCAGGCTGTGATGGGTTTCCCAACTTGGACTCCAAGGAGAGCTGTAAGTATTGGGGTTGGGAGTGGGAGGGAGTGACTGGAGAGGGAATGTGGCTATTTCTGTGGCCATCACTGGGAAATAGCACTGTGCAGCAGTTACCTCCACTTTTGGGGAGGCACCAACCCTTCTCTGTTATTGAGAAACTGGGGCAGGCAGGGAGGGACTTACCTCAGGGTGCTGATAAAGCAGTGGGGAGAGGGTTAAAACAGCAAAAGAAACTCAGAATTTGTTCTCTGGGATCCCAGGGTGCAGTGCTGTGTCTGACCCCTGCCTGGTGCTGGGGCTGTCGTGGCAGTGGAGCCTGATGCCAGCGCAGCCCCTGATGCTGTGTTCCAGATAAGCTGATCGTGTCCAAGGGCTCCATGCTGCTCTCTGCCGAGGCCATCTGGGGAGCTCTCCGAGGTGAGCTGGGCTTCCAGTGGGGCATTCCCGCTCTCCCTGCCTCGGGCCTGTGGGGATGTCTCGCTGTGCCTCTCTCTTTCCATAGCCTTCTTTGTTAATTGAGCTCTGCTCCTTTGGGGCAGTCTGTGCTGAGAAAGGGGCTGTGTGTGGTTTTCCTGCAGGCCTGGAAACGTTCAGCCAGCTCGTTGGGAGAGATGAGAACGGCACAGTGAGTCCTGGCCTCATCTCCTGGGGGCAGGCAGCTCTCCATAGTGCTCCTGCCTCCATGGGGACAGGCTGAGGGTTGCTGGGATGCTGGGGATGAGGGGGTACCAGCAGCGTGGCACAGCCTTGCCAAGGGCCAAGTGGAGATTGATTGATCCAGCCAAATCCCTGCCTTCTGAGTGGGTGAAGAAGGGCTGCAGCTCTTTCTGGCCAGCTGGCACTCTGGGCAGTGAGGGCAGCCCTGTCCACACAGCCCCAGGGGCAACAGTGACCCTGATTGCCTCCTGCTAAGGGCTGTTTGCCCAACGTCCTGCTCATGTGATGCTCATGTTTTCCACGTGCAGTACTACATCAACGAGACAGAAATTGTGGACTTTCCCCGCTTCCCTCACCGGGGACTGCTGCTGGACACCTCTCGTCACTACCTGCCCCTGAGAGCCATCCTGGAAACTCTGGTAGGGCACCTGTGCTGGGAGACAAGGTGGTTTAATCGTATGTCCTGTCCTCTGTGACTGCTGAGGGTTTCTTGTGCTGCCTTGAGAGGGTCATTTCTCAGCTCCCTTTGTAGAAGAAGAAAACTGAGATGTCTTGGGTTCCTGAAGTCCAGGTTACTATCCAAGGCTGGGTTGTTTCTAAGGGGAGGGAAAACATTGCCAAAGGTGGGTGGTGCTTCTGTGCTCATCCCAAGCAGAATTAAACTTCCAGGTCTCCACCACTGGCTCAGTTATAGGGAGAACAGGGATTTTACTGTGAGCAGAAGTACTCCTGACCCTCTGCCGCTCTTCATGGTGCCATTGTGTTTCAAGAGAGGTGTCTGAATCCCTCTTAGATCCTGGGGAGCATTTAGGAACTCTACCTTGTCCTATTGGAGCATGGGGACTTTGTACCCTTTCTGTGGCAAGCTGGATGACCTTTCAGAAGGGACAGGGCAAGTTCATCTTTGTTCCTGTTCTTTCCCAGGACGTCATGGCTTACAACAAGTTCAATGTGTTTCACTGGCACATTGTGGATGACCCGTCTTTCCCCTATGAGAGCTCAACATTCCCAGAGCTCAGCAAGAAGGTAACCCTCCCTGACCTGCATGTACCAGCCCAGGTGAGCAGATCCCTCCCTCTGCTCCTGAGCGAGGCACTGAGCATTCCCGTGTTCCCAGGGAGCCTTCAATGCCATGACCCACGTGTACACAGCCAGCGACGTGCGCGCCGTGATCAAGTACGCCCGGCTGCGCGGCATCAGGGTCATCCCAGAGTTCGACACTCCTGGCCACACCCTCTCCTGGGGTCCAGGTGAGGGGCAGACCCTGCCTGCTGCTTCTGTGAGGAGAGTTGGGTTATTCCAGGGGCAGGAATGGGATATACAACCTCGATCCTAAAAGCTGGGTGTGGGGAGCCATGTCCCACAGACTGGCTTGGAGGAGGAGCAAACCATTGTTTGGGACCCAGTGGTCCATCTTCTGGAACAAAATGAAAAAGAAAAACATTTCCACCCCTTCCTGTGTCCAAGGTGAGTGATTTTGGAGTTTTTCTGGGGACATCTGCTCTGCCAAATTATCATGGATATTGCAAGGATCTTGTTTTTAAGTGGGGGTACAGCTGACCAAGCTTCCTCGCAGCTGTGCCCCAGTCCTGTCACAGCACTCTCTGCTGCAAGGACTGCAAGTGTCTCCTCTTCCATGTCTGGAAGTGCAAGAAGCTCCAGGAAAACATTTCATTGTCCTTCTCTTCCGTTCCTCTTCCAAATCCCATGGCCTGTGCTGGAGTTCACTCTGTGCTTCTGGTCACAGCCAGAGCTGTGGCTGCTCCTGCTTTTCTGTCCCCTGGAAGGCCCTGGGCTGTGCTGAGGAGCATCAGGGCTGTTGTAGGCAGTGACATGGCCACAATTTGACCCTTACTCACCATCCTGCATTTCTTATCATCCAGGTGCTCCAGGCCTCCTGACTCCCTGCTATGTGGCCCAAAAGCCTTCTGGAACCTACGGGCCCATCAACCCCATCCTTAACAGCACCTACGAGTTTGTGACCAGTTTGTTCCAAGAGGTCAGCTCTGTGTTCCCAGACTTCTTTCTCCACCTCGGTGGCGATGAGGTGGATTTCACGTGCTGGTGAGTCTGAGACCAGTCTGGATGGGGACTGGGGTGAAGTATCTGGGACTAGAGTCCAAGCCCATCACTTCTGGGTCATGATCTTTAGTGTCCTGCTCCCCCAGGCCAGGTGGAGTGGAGGTGCATGGAGTTTCTGTGCTCAGGGTGATGCTGGATGTAAGGAGCCAGTGGTCCTGGTGCAGCCACAGCTGTGGGAATGCCTGGGTTAGCCTTACTCCAGAGTTCAGATTGTGATGCTTTTATTCTCTTCTCTTTGGTACACAGGACATCCAATCCAAAAATTCGTGCTTTCATGAAGGAGATGGGCTTTGGTGAAGATTACAGAAAATTAGAGTCTTTGTACATCCAGAGGTAGGAACAGGGGCATCTGAGCCTGCAGCTGCACTGTGTGACCAGCACAAATGTCTTCTGCTGTCTTGGGGACACCAGATCTCCTTTTAAGGAGCATCCCCATCGGGCATGTCTCCCTGACCCCAAAGGAAGCATTTTATTGGGAGATTGACCGCAAAAAAGCCTGGGACTGAAGAGAAAGAAACCCCATAAGGGGCTGTGCTCTGTCCCTTCTCCTTCAGAAATAGCTTCACATCCAGCTGTGGGTGTTGGGAATATCTGTGCTGTTCCTGTGGCTGTATGTAACCACCCAAGAGAGGGTCATTAGGATCACCAAAAACTCAGTACTTTTTCCTCTCCAGGCTTCTGGAAATCGTCTCTTCCCTTGGCAAAGGTTATATCGTGTGGCAGGAGGTCTTTGACAATGATGTGGAGGTGAGAGCTGCCTGTGCTGGGGTGAACAGTGTCAGCACCCCAGTCAGACACTGGGGTGCTCTGAGGGGGCTGTACTGGGGCTGGTGGGGGTTACTGTGTTACGGATCTGGAGTTGATCCTCAGGTGGTGCTGCCAGTGAGGTGCTCTCGCGGTGGTTTTGTCACACTGCTGCCAACACTCTCCTACCTCTAGGTTCTTGTGTGTGCACCTGAAAGAGGCCAACGTCCTGCCCAGGACATTTTGCAAATGGCCTTATCCCTCCCTCTATTGCTCCTGCAAATCAGATGGGAGGTGGCTCAAAAATCAAGCCCAGCCCAAGTCTGCCTCAGTTTCCTCTTGGGGGTGTGGATGGGTCAGGGCACTCTGATTGCAGGGGCAGGTGGTACTCTTGTCACCACACTGATCCCCTGCACGTTGTTCACCTGTGCTCAGGTGAGGCCGGACACCATCATCCACGTGTGGAAGGAGAACCTCATGCAATACAAGGAGGAGATGGCCAATGTCACCAGGGCTGGCTACCATGCCCTGCTCTCCGCACCCTGGTACCTCAACCGCATCTCCTACGGGCAGGACTGGATGGAAGCCTACAAGGTGGAGCCCTTGGACTTCAGAGGTGTGTCCCTTGTGTCCTCTTTCCATGTGGCAGCTGGCTGGCACTCGGAAGTGGCACCAGGGCTGGATATCTGGCTAATGCATCACCTGGGTGCTGTCCCTCCACAGGCAGCCCTGAGCAGAAGGCCCTGGTGATCGGTGGCGAGGCCTGTATGTGGGGTGAATACGTGGACGTCACCAACCTGACCCCCAGGCTCTGGTAAGAGAGGCCATGGGGAGGTCACTTGGATCGTGTCAGGCCGGGCTCGTGTCCCTTTCCTTTGCCACTGAGCATCACATGATGAACTCGCGGGTTTGGTCTGTGTGTGGTGCCTGTCCCTGACTCCTGCAGCACCTCTGTGCTGGTAACAGCTTCAGGAGGCTGAAATGAGGGTTTGTGAGGCTGTAACATGCCCTGTACAACCTGCTGCTGCAACCAGGACCTGTTTAACACTGGTTTGTCCTGTCACCCTCATCCACTCCTGATCCACATGTGTCCAGGAGTGGATCTTTGCATACACAGAAGCCTTTGTGTACAGAAGGACACTGGTCAAAAAAGTGTTTGGGAGCTCAGGGCTTTGTGTGAGAAGCTTTTGAGCTCCCCCTGACCTGACTGCTTGTCCCTCATCCTCAAGGCCGAGAGCTGGGGCTGTAGCTGAGAGGCTGTGGAGCAACAGCACCGTCAGGAACATGGACGATGCCTATGCCCGGCTGTCGGAGTTCCGCTGCACGCTGCTCGGGTAACCGTCCTGGCACAACTGCCACCCCCTCTGGGCACAGGCCTGGGAGGGGCAGGGAGGGTGAAGGGTTTTCCCTGCTGCAAAATGACCCTTGCTCTTATGGAAAGCCCTGCTTTTCCTGCTGGTGCTGCGTGGGCAGAGCTTGCTTTGTGCCGTGCTGGAAGACAGGCTCCTGCTGCCAGCGTGGGCTGGTGGCTCTGGTGAGGAGAGGGCTTTGTGCTGAGGAAGGAGGGGGCCTGTCAGCTATTGCCACCCCTCCTGCTGCACCAGCTTCCCCAGGAAACCTGTCCTCACCATGTGCTCCCACGCATGAGCAAAAACTGAGTCTATAAGCACAGGCTGAAAAACTTCTCCCTCCTTTTCACACCTGAAACGGGGCACCCATGGCCTCCCTGCTCTCCCGAAACCCGGTGGTGGGCTCTGCCTGTACCCTCTCCCTGATGTCATCTTTCTGTTCTCTTCCCAGGCGTGGTGTGCAGGCACAGCCTCTCTACGTAGGATACTGTGAAAATGAGTTTGATGAGGTCTGAAGGGAGAGCCCTGCTGCCCTTGGTCACTGTACACGCAGGAAGAATGATTTCCACTAGTCAAAAGCTGCTGCTTTGGCAAAGGGACCCATTCCTACCCCACCTTCTGCTCTGGCTTTGTTGCAATGAATGTTTTTTTGCCTTGGTGTGCACTCTTGCCTCTCTATTTTTATTTCTTTAAATCTATAAATAAATGACCCCAAAGAGGAAAAAGGTGCCTCTTCCTGCTCAGCTGGGACTTGGGAGATTGTGCAAGGGTTATTGTTAACAGGAGATGGGTAGGGCTTGCTCCAGAGATGCCAGTGGGGAAGCATCTTCCCAGCAGTTCCTGAGCTTGCAGGGTGCCTGCTCAGCTGGATAAACTGTGCTTAGTCTCTGCTGCTGTCACAGGGTTTCCTTCTGCAGTCACGTTGTGCTCTGGGTTCCTGTCCTTGTCCCTTTTCTCTCCAATGTCCAGGCAGGACGTTGGCCTGCAAACCACCACCTCTGCTACCCCAGTCCCTGGTTGCTGCCACCTTCTCTGGCTTATCCTCAGCAGATGACACCCTGGAGCCTCTCCAAGGAGCCCTTGCAAACCTGCTGAGGGGTGCATGGATATTGTGGAATCACTGCTCAGCCTTTCAGACTGTCACCTCTGCTCGGGATTTGGCCAACTGACCCATCCTCCTCCTGCTCTGTTGTCCTCAGGGTGAGGAGCTCAGCTCTAGGTGTCCTCCATCCAGAGGGGTTTCTTTGGATGGTGTTTTCCTTGGAGATGAAACCAGTGATGCTGCTGTCCCATAGAACTGGGATTCTATGGGTATGATTGTTGTCCTCTGGTGGTTGGGGTTGCCGTGCTGGAAACGGTGTTCAGCTGAAAGTAGGGAATCTCTGAGAGAAATCCTGGCTGGACGTGGCTATTGTATGTGTGTCTTGGTCTTAACTGAGCGAGATCCTCTGTTATGGCTGGAAACCTTTTATGGTTGAAATTTAAATTAAAAATAGTGAATTAACAGTTACTACTGCCTCCTATTTTTAAAAGTTGGATTTTTTCCCTTTTTTCTTCTCCCAGCATGGTGTGAAGTGATACCTTGGTCGGGTGCTTTGGTCACTGCAGGGAGCTGCTGCTGGTAAGGGTGGGGGCAAGGAGGGCCGTGGCCCAGGGAAGGGTGCTCTGTTCCCAAGGGGGATGCTCTGTTCCCAGGGATGGTGCTCTGCTCCCCAGGCATTGCTCTGTGTGCACAGAGAGGCTCTTCACCACCCCATCCCAGCTCCCTGCCCTCATCCCATTTGTTCCCCTGCCTGGCCAGGCTCCCTTTAACCCACAGCGGAGTGTGAGAGCCCACAGGACCTGGGATGCTCCATGAGGGACACCCAACCCAGCGCCTTCCCCTAGAGCCCAGTATTGTGATCCATGTTAAGCATCACACCAAAATGGTCCCATTTTCCAGGGTGTCTGCACCAGCATCCCCCCAAAACCACCATCCTGGGAGTGGCTCTGTGACATTCCCACCCTTGAAAGGGCCGGGATCCCGGGAGCACCCCGCTCTCCCCACCGCGGCATCGCCGGGTGGTCCGTTCCTTCCAGAACATCTATTTTGGTCGCGTAAAACTTGCCGGGGAGCAGGAACAGGGAACAGGCAGCGTGTGAATCACTCGGGGCCAACGGGTTTAAAAATAAACCCAAGCGGCGGCGAGGAGCAGCCGCTGAGCCCCCGGATTCCGGCAGGATTGTGCTCCCAGCATCCCCAACCCACCCATGGGCGCTGGCACCGGCTAGGGGGGTTTATTGGGACACGCAGGCACGTGTCTGCTTGTAAACACGTGTGTGCATCATGTGTGTGCTTGTAAACGTGTGTGCCTCGTATGTGTGCTTGTAAATACGTGTGTGCATCATGTGTGCTTGTAAATACATGTGCATTGTTGTGTGCATTGTGTGTGTGCTTGTAAATGTGTGTTGTGTGTACTTGTAAACACGTGTGTGCATTGTGTGTGTGCTTGTAAACGTGTGTTGATTGTGTGTACTTGTAAACACGTGTGTGCATTGTGTGCATGTGTTTACTTGCAAGCACGTGTGTTCATCGTATGTGCATCCTGTGTGTGCTTGTAAACACATGCACACACTTCCACACACGTGGGTCTGGGTCCTCACACACATGCACTCGTGCACACGCTTGCACCCACATGCAAACAGGCCATTGCACACATGTGCATGTTCTTGCACACAGGGGCCTCTGAACAGGTGTGCACTCAGGTACATGCTTGCACACATGTGGGTCCTTGCACACACGTGCACATGCACATGCATGCATATGGGCCCTTGCACACACGTGCACTCATGTACATGCTTGCACACATATGCGGGTCCTTGCACACACATGCACATGCACACACATGCATATGGGCCCTTGCACACATGTGCAGTCATGTACATGCTTGCACACACATGCATGTGGATCCTTGCAGACATGCGCTTGTGGACACTCTTGCATACACATCCACAGGGGCAGTTTCACACGTGCGCTCATACTCTTGCACAAACTTGCACACTTGCAGACCTGCATTTGGGTCCTTGTACACACGTGCACTTGTGCACACTCTTGCACACACATGCCTGTGGGTCCTTGAAAGCACATACATTGCTGTACATGCTTGCACACAGCTGCATGCTTGCACACGTCTGCAAATGCCCCCCCGGCCATTGCACAGGCTGACACACAGGCCTGCAGCTGTGTGTGCCTGTGCATGTACTTGCACGTGTGCACTCCTGCTGCCACACATGCATGCTTGCAGCACACCATGGCACATGTTTGAACATACATGCATGTGCTTGTGTAGACAAGCACACACACAGCACCCTTGCACACCCACATGCCCACACAGCACACGCTTGCACACTCACACAGCTGCACACGCATGGCAGTGCCGGGAAAGCCGGGCACCCCCAGCTGCTGCTCTGGGACTAATTAGTTAATTAACGACCACACCAGGTATTAAAGCTACTCAGTCTAATTACAGGTTTTTTGGGTGACATGGGGTGCAGCAGGGCGGTGCTTCCTTCCCTCCCTCCTCTCCCACCATATGGGGCAACCCCAGGGGAGCAGTAGAGGTGATGTGGGATACATGGAGGTTGAAAACCCAACAAAGTGTCGAAATTGTCCCTTTTTTAGTTTTTTTTCTGTGTTTAAACCCTGATCTAAGGTGAGGAACAGGGGGGTGTTAACTCTGGAACCTACTGAGTGGTGCAGGGGGGAAGGTGGGGGCCTGCTCAGCCCCTTGGCCAGCCCTGACAGGGGTTGGGGGGTGATGGGGGGCAGTGGGGAGGATGG
>VXAY01001003.1:1136277-1157178 GCA_013399855.1 Oxyruncus cristatus
CCGGTCCGGCCGGTCCGGCCATGCAGCTGCCGCAGGTGCCGGCGCCCGGGCCGCGGCCGCCCGTGCTGTGGGTGCCCGCCGGGTCCAAGATCCTCTGCATCGAGGTAGGGCCCCGCCTTTGTCTGCCGCCACCTCCGCTCCGCCCGGCCCGGCACGGCCCGGCACCGCCCGGCAGCCTCTGCCTGCGCCGGCGTGGGGGGGCTGAGCCCGGGGAGGTTGTAGGAGGGATGTGGGTGATGGAGAGGGGCTGTATCTGCTCCCGGGGATACTGTGTGAGAATGGGGGTGATAGCGAGGGGTATATCTGCTCCCGGGGATGGGCACGGAGGGATGTTGACAGGAGTGATGGTGAAGGGATGTATCTGAACCCAGGGATGGGGATGGGAACGAGGATGGAGGGGTGTTGGTGAGGGGGTGTATCTGCTCCCAGGGATGGGCTGGGGTGGGAATGGAGCAGCGTTGGTGATCAGGATGTGTTTGCACACAGGGCAGGGGATGAAGATGGAGGGGTGTTGTGATCAGGATGTATTTGCACACAGGGATGAGGATGGAGAGGTGTTGATGAGCAGGGTGCATCAGCATGCAGGGTTGGGGCTTGCAGGGTGTATCTGCACCCATGGATGGGGGGGGTGGGTGTTGCAGAGTGTATCTGCGCCCAGGGATGAGGATGGAGAGATGTTGATGAGCAGGGTGCATCAGCATGCAGGGTTGGGGCTTGCAGGGTGTATCTGCACCCATGGATGGGGGGTGTGGGTGTTGCAGAGTGTATCTGCACCCAGGGATGAGGATGGACGGCTCTTGGAGAGTGGGTGTATCTGCTCCCAGGGATGGGGATAGAGGGGTGTTGCTGAGCAGGGTGTATCTGCAGCCATGGAAGGGGTGTGTGAGTGGGGGTGTTGCTGAGCAGGATGTATCTGCTCACAGGGATGGGGATGGAAGGGTGTTGGTGAGGGGGTGTATCTGCACCCATGGATGGGGAGTGTGGGTGTTGCTGTGTGGAGTGTATCTGCACCTGGGGATGGGGTGCATGCATTGGCAGGGCAGTTGTTGGTGCTGAGGATGTATTTGCACTCAGGGATAGGGGTTGTGACTGTTTGTGTGTGTGGCTGTATCTGCATTCAGGGATGGGGAGGGTGTCGGCAGGGAGATGTTGGTGAAGGGATGTATCTGCATCCAGGGATGGGCAGGGTGTTGCTGGGGGGTGTTGGTGGAGGGTGTTGGTGAAAAGGTGTATCTGCAGGAAGGCTGTGTGTGAGTGTGGGTGTCGGTGAGAGGGGTGTACCTGCTGCCAGTGACAGGGTGTGTTGGTAAGCAGGGTGTATTTGCAGACAGGGATGGAGAATGTGCACGCCTGTGTTGGTGAGGGTGTGTATCAGCCCCCAGGGATGGGTTTAGTGTCAGTGTGTTGGCTGGAGGGTGTATTTTTCCACCCTGGTTTGTGTGTGTGCACGCGGTTGCAGGTGTACAGGGGGCAGTGCTCGAGGGTGCTGCACCCACAGGCAGTGCAGGGGGGTGGCTGTGCATTGGCGGGGGTACAGCTTTGCCCCCCTGGGTGTGCACAGGTGGGTGTTGGTGGCTGTGCGTGTCGGTGTCTCTGTCTACGTGTGTAAAGAGGTGTCTGTGCCCCCAGAGACAGTGACAGGCTGTGGGTGTGGGTGCACGTGGGCCGGGGGGTGACAGTGGTGGGGCTGTGAGCATGTGCGGGGGTGAGCAGAGCACAGATGTGCACACGGGTGTTGCACAGGCCCCCACACTGGGGGCGTGCTGGGAGCTGCTCAGGTGTGCACAAGCGTGCGCCGGGCCCCGGTGTGTGTGGGTGGGGATGGGGGTGGGGTGGGGGTGCTGCTGGGGGGTGCCGTGGCCATCCAGGGCGGTGTCCTGGAGTGTCCCTGTGTCCGGAAAGGCCTCCTGGGGGTCCCGCTGTGGGTTGTACGGTTGCAACGGGTAAACTGAAGCAAGGGCCGTTGTGTCCCAGTGCTGGCTGTGCACCCGGGGGTGTGTACCCACAGCTGTGTGGGATCCACGGCCACGGGGAGGGTGCTGCGGGTGCTGCGTGGGCGCACAGGGTTCGGGAGGACTTGGGGAGTGCGGGTGCACACGGGGCTGGGTGCAGCGGGTGCGTGGCCACACGTGGGTGCGCAGCAGTGCTAACCAGCAGCTCTGCCAGGGCTGTGTGGGTGGGTGTGCGTGGAGGTGTTGGGGGTCTGTGGTGGTGCTAAGGGGTGTGTGGGTGTGTGGCTGTAGGGGGGTGTGGCTGTGCAGGGGGTGTGCCAGGGTGGCTGTGCACGTGCAGGGCTGTGTGGTGGTGTGGCTGTTCCCAGGCCAGCTGTGTCCCTCACTGTGGGTCACCCCCAGGGCTCTGGCAGGGTGTTCCTGTGATGGGTGACTGCCTGTAGCCCAATTTCTGTCTCCCTGCACTGGGTGTTGGCTGCCTGGGGGCCCCAGCGTGACGTGGACACTCAGCTCCCACGGGTGCCTGCTGCTCCAGCATCACCCGCCACCTCCATCTCGGCTCATTTGGATGCGTGGTGGCCTGCTGGATCCTCTGGCTGTTGGTTGTGAGGAGGAGAAGAAGGAGGAGGAGGGTGATTCTGAGAAAGGAACAAAGGCCAGAAGTGACCCTGTTCCCCCTGCCAGTGATTCACTGTGGACTGGCTCTCCTCAGTGCCTAGGCAGTTGGAGAGGTCCAAATTTGGGTGGGGGACAGTGCCCAAGCGGTCAGAGGGTGGTTTAGCAACCCATAGTGACCCCCTGCGCTGTTGGGCAGGGGTGGTTTGGTCATGGGGTGCTGTAGCTGGGGCTCTGTGGGGTGACGGTGATGATGGGAGCTGGGACACCTCAGGCAGGGTCTCCTGTGACCATCTCCTTGGGATGGGGGAAATGGGTGGGAGTTGGGGGGTGGATATGTGGGTGGAAACATGGCTGGTGGGGAGATTGGGGATGGATGGGCAGGTATAAGGGTGCCATGGGGATGGATGGGTGTTGGGGCTGTGGAGGATACTGTGGGGATGGATGGGTGTTGTGAATGCGTGTGTGTGTATGTGTGTGTGTTGGGCTATGGACGGGTACTATGGGGGTGGATGGGTGCTATGGGACTGGGTGTTGGGGAATGGATGGATGTTGGTGATATGGATGAATGCTATGGGAATGGATGAGTGTTATGAGAATGGATGCTGAGGACATGGATGGATGCTAAGGGGATGGATGAGTGTTGGAGAATGGATGGATGGGTGTTGGGGATATGGATGAGTGTTGGGGGATGGATGGGTGAATCCTGGAGGGCTGTGTGGGTGATTGTGTGGGTGTCTGTGATCGGTGAATGGAAGGATGGGTGTTGGGGGGTGGGCGGAATGGATGAAGGGCTGTTGGGCAGCAGTGGGTGATGGTGTGGATACAGTGCAGGGGTGCTGTGGGGACAGCTGGGTGCAGGCAGAGGGCTGGGTGCCACAGGAACTGGTGCAGGGGGTCACCAAGCACCTCATAATGAGCACGTGGCAATGCCAAGGATGGCAAAACCTCTTTTTGGGGGTGTCCAGAGGCCGGGGTGGTTTCTCCCCAGCGTGGTGCAGCAGCCCTGGGGTAGGTTAAGCCAATCCCCGAGGCCTGACATTTATAAACATCAGCCGCTCCCGGGGAATCAATACAGTTTAATAACCGGCGAGCGGAGACGGGAGACACATCAAAATGACACTCTGCGGCTCCGTAAATGTTATTCTAAATCATCCTCGCTGGGTTTATTACATTAAGCACACAGCAGCGGGCACGGGAAATTTATTCCAGCAAAGGCCATCACGCTGGGAAATGGGACTGGCGGGTCAGTGCAGGGGGAGCAGCCCCCCCAAAACTGGGGTTCCCTCCTCCCAGCTGCAGCAGGGATGTGGGGGACAGGGGGTGCTGCTTTCAGGGTCTCATTGCTATCACAGCCTCCTGGGTTTGGGGTGAGATGAATCCTGCCCCACACAGGGTGGATGTTTGGGGTGCTGGTGACATGGATGGATGAGACGTCCCTTGGTGCCACCCTGTGCCACCCAGTGGCTTCTGGGGACTCAAACCCTTCCCTGGACCATCCCCAGCTCTGCGCTGACATTTCTCTCCACGTTTCCCTGGAGACGAGGTGGTTGCTGTGGAAACCTCCCTCCTCTTCTCTCTTCCCCATCCTCTTCCTCGCCCTGATGAGAGGGGGACTGGCTCTGCCCCCATGCAGCCCCGAAATTTGGGGACCCCCTCCGGGAGTGTGGTGGGGGCACCCCACGATGGGGGTGCACATGTGCGTGGGGGCGATTGTCCCGTGTGTGCTCGAGGCGTGTCTGTGTGCGCACCCCCGCGCCGTCATGCGTGACATCTCGCTGTTGCCGTGACGACCCCATCGAGCACATGGCTCAGGCTCCGCAGCATCGCGGGGGAAGCACGCTTGTTGCCATGGAAACGACCATAATTGTAGCATTTTTCTGCTAAAAGAGGGGAAAAAGGAGGGGGAGAGAGGAGGAGAAATGGCTCCGTGGGGCAGCGGGCCAGGGCTGTGTGTGCCCACCCGGCCTGTCCTGCTGCACACACGTGTCACACTCGTGGGTACACACGGCAGGGACAAGGAGAGGCCAAATTTGGGTGAGGTTTGGGGAAAGGAGGGCGGTGGTGCCGGAGGGGCTGGGGCCGGCGGGGTGCTGCTGCTGCCTCTGCAGTCCTTTGCAGTCGAGGAAAGTGGGCAGGCGGCCAAGCCTGGCACCGGCGGCCCGGCGGGCGCCTGCAGCACCGGGTGCCCATCCCTGGGGCCGGAGCATCGCCCTCTACATGTGGCATCCCCAGGTCGGCATGGCCATGAGCCCCGGATCTGTTCTTGCATGGCCTTCCCCTTGTTCCTGGCTCCCTGTGTCAGTCTGGGGCCAAATCCTACTGTTCCCCATGGAAAGGATTCAGGGGCCACCACACTGACCACCCACTCCCGCTTGTGTGTTGCAGATGAACCGCCCCATCCAGGTGAAGCCGGCCGACAGCGAGGGCCGAGGAGGTAGGTGCCTACTCAGGTTCCCTGGCTGCCTGGCACGGACAGGGGTGCACAGGGTCACCTGGGGGAAACGGGGCACACGATGGCATTGCGTGGGGGAAAAACTCCCGCCATGGGGAGTTTTGGTTGTGGAGGAACCGTGAAAAGAACTGCCTTTGCTGGTGGCATCCAAACCTGAGTGCAGAGCAAATGCCATCTTGTCTCTCTGTGCCCTGCCAGCTGGGACATCATCCTGGGAATATCCTGACATCATCCTGATGTCATACCATGAGCATCCCAATATCCTGAGGGGCAGGGAGTGAGCCAGCTGCTCTCCCACGCTGCCTTTATCTACCAAACAAACCAATTCCCTGCCCAGAGTTGCCTGCAGGGCCCCCAGCAGAGCTGGGGTGCAGGAGTTGGCTGCACATGGCCTGAGCCCCTCTCAAACAGAAACTGCCATGCCCCCATCCCGAAATTCTCCGTGGGCATTCACAGCTCATGGGGCTGCAGCGTTTCCAGGCTGAGGTGATAATGTGGGCAAAATCGCAGGAATTCGATCAAAATCCCACATTTGCCATGTCGCTGGGCAGGTAGGCACACTCGGACACGTGGGATGCTCCCATGGGACCCCCTGCCCTCAGCAGGACAGCCGAGGTGGATACCCCCCCCTATTCAAACCCTGTTATTAAACACGCTGGGAGCTGGTCCCAGCACGTCCCAGAGGGACCCGGCAAATAAATTACCCACTTACCGAGCGTAATTGGTGAAGCATTAAAAATCGATGGCCGAGCTGGGGCTCCTGGCTTTGGCCTCTCGCACGGGAGGCGACACTGGGCTGCCCAGCCCGCTCCCCTCGGCCGCCCTCGCCGGGAGATGGTTTATGTTTAACTAGACAACACACGAGCCCTATTCCCTTAACTAATTTTCCTGGTACCTTAACAGACAGAGCATTCATCGTCTCCTGCCATTATTTATTTATTTCCCCGGCAACGCTCTTGACAGGGCACCTTATTTTCTTTGTCAAATGCCATTAGCGTGCGGCGGGAACACGCGGCCGCACAAGACAGATGCTGGTAATAATCATGAAATTCTCATTATTTACTCTCCCTTCTCTTGTGTTTGGGTTATTGATGTCCCCCGGGCACGGCCGGAGGCTGCGGGTTGTTCTGTGAGTCGATCATGTGAAGGCGATCACGGCTGGTTTGTGGGTTCTCTTTGTTCCCTGCCACATCCCACCTCAACGCCGGGGGGAGTCGGCCCCTCCATCCCTGGGCAAAGCCCCAGCTCCACTCCTTAAAGTGACAGCTCTTCCCAGCTTCACCCCTCAATGATTTTCCCACAGGAGAGCTTTTCCCACCCTGGGTGTTCTGTAGGACGGAGGTGGTAAACCCAGGATTGTTGTTGCTCCCTCCCCATGCTCCGGTGTCACCCGGCTCTTCCTCTCTGCACACCATTTGTGATGAGGGGATGGGATGGGAGTGACACCCTGCTCTGCAATGGCCTTGGTTTTGTTTTTAGAAGACAGGAAGCTCTTTGTGGGCATGCTAGGGAAGCAACAGAGTGAGGACGACGTCCGCCGCCTCTTCGAGCCCTTTGGCCAGATCGAGGAGTGCACCATCCTGCGAGGGCCTGATGGAGCCAGCAAAGGTGGGCTTTGGGGTGCTGGTGGGCACCTTGTGGACCCACAGTGGCCAAATCCAACCTGTGCTGTGTCCCTTCTGTGTCCTTAGGTTGTGCCTTTGTGAAATACGGGAGCCATGCTGAGGCACAGGCTGCCATCAACAGCCTGCACGGCAGCCAAACCATGCCGGTAAGTGCCAGGCTCGCACCCTGCCCCGTCCCACCCTGCGCTGCCTGCCTAATCCCATCACCAGCTAATTTGATCGTCTTTCTAATTGGATCAAAATCCTACAGACCAGCAGTTTGTTGGCCACATCACCCCGAGGTTCCTCCTCGCCGGGGTGCTGAGCCCCAGAGGTGGGAGCACGGGGCTAATTCCCTCCGTGCTGGAGAAAGGGGCTGTTTAATTAATGCCAAAGGTCAGAACTGTGAACGAGGAGGGGAAAAAGGAAGCAGAGGTCAGGGAGCTGCCACCAGGGAGAAAAACTGGCTATAATTAAACCTCACATTGATTGCTGGCTGCTGCCAAGCTGGGCAGCGTCCCCAGGGCCGAGGATGCTGCCAACACCCACACTGGGGACATGTTCTGGGGGCATTGCCGGTCTCCTGCCATCAGCCCCATCTTCCCTCCCACCTCAGGGCGCCTCGTCCAGCCTGGTGGTGAAGTTTGCGGACACGGATAAGGAGAGGACCCTGCGGCGGATGCATCAGATGGCGGGGCAGCTGGGCATCTTCAACCCCATGACCATCCAGTTCGGCGCCTACGGGGCCTACACACAAGCGGTAGGAGCTGCTGCACACTTGGGGGTTTTTGGGAGGCCCCGTAGCTGGCCCGTGAAAGTACCAGTGCCAGTGGGTGTGGATACCTATCAGGGCTGGTGTATCCCCATTTAGGGGTACACAGAGGGCTTCACCTTCTGGGTGAGGGTGGCTACAGGGGACAGTAGTCCCATTTTTTGCATCACCTGGACCTCCTCCTGTCCCCAGGTCTGGCAATAGGTGGCATTTATTCCTCTGAGCCCCTGTGTGCAGGTGCAAAGTGGGAATGATAATTTACCCTGTCTTCTCCCTCCTTCTCTCTGCTTCTCGCTCTCTTTCCCCTTCTCCCCCCTTTCTTTCCCTAAGATCATGCAGCAGCAGGCAGCCCTGATGGCAGCTGCCCAGGGCACCTGCCTCAACCCCATGGCCGCCATCGCCGCCGCCCAGATGCAACAAATGGCCGCCTTCAATGTCAGCGGACTGGTGGCCGCCCCCCTCACCCCCTCTTCAGGTACGACCCCCCTCCATGTGCTGCTCAGCACCCTCGGGGGGGCTGCCAGCGCTGACACCCCCCTCCCGCAGGTACGAGCACCCCCCCGGGGATCAGCACGGCGCCGGTGCCCAGCATCGCTGCGCCCATCGGCGTGAACGGCTTCAGCCCCCTGCCGCCCCAGACCAACGGGCAGCCCGCCTCCGACACCATCTACACCAACGGCATCCACCCCTACCCAGGTACCCTCCTGCACTGCCCGGGGCTCTGCCGCGGGTGCCGGGGCTGGGGGCATCTCCCGGGGCTATCCCCCAGGGCTGGGGACAATGCTCGGCTCACGCTGGACGCTCCAGGGGTGCTCCTCACCCTGGGAACACGCCGGATAGACCAGTCATGCACCGATCCCTACCAAATTCCCTCCTCCCGTGGTGTTGTGAACAGTACAGGGAAGAGGGAATGCGGGCAGGGAGCAGCTCTGCCCCTCCGTGGCGGCGCTTGGCCCAGCCCTTTCCCATGGGAGCTGCGCATCCCTGGCTTTCTCTGGCTTATTCTCTCTTCCTTCTTCTTTCTTTTCCCAGCTCAAAGCCCCACGGTGGCAGACCCCCTCCAGCAGGCCTATGCCGGCATGCAGCACTATGCAGGTCTCAAACTTCGCTTCCCTCTCCTTCCCTCTCTCCCCTCTTTGCTCCTCACCCTTATTTTTGGGAGGTGAATGTCACCGTGGGGTTGAACATTGGATTGGGGTGGATTGATGAGGGGAGCACCAGGTGCTGTGCCCTGGCAGGAGCTCCAGGGCTGCAATGGGGGTTATGCCAATGAAAGCACCATCCCCTCATCCCACCAACGTGGATGTGCTCCTGGCCCGGCCCTCCATGTAAATTTTGGATGGAGGAAAGAGAGTTTTAATGCCCATGGAACTGAGAGAACTCTGTGGGGAGACCCAGCAGGGGTACCTAGGAGAGGGGGCAAGGTCTGGGAGGTGATAGAGAGCTGGCTTCACACAAAGACACCAGAAGTCCTTGGATGTTCATCACATGGCCAAATCTGATGGCCAAGGAGATGGGCTGTGGGGAGAAGGGAGTCAAAGCATCTCATGGAAGTGTGTCGAGCCCAGCAGCCATTTCATTAGGAACGCTGACAGCAACGTCCAGATTTTCAGCAGAAAAGCAAGTTTTGGACCCCAAATGTTTGGGGTTTTTCCATCGGAAGTGCCATATTTCCTCAGCCATGAGGCTGTATTGCTGCTATCACAAACATCCCTCCTAGGGGGAGCCATTCCTGCATCCCTGGTGTGCCGGGAAGGGTGGGAAAGGCAGAGCCAGCAGCCCTGGGGCAGGAGAGGCACCTCCATTGCAGGTGACAGTGGGGCACATCCCAATCCCAGCCCTTCCCAGGGCTGGGACGTGTGCCGTGGCCTCAGCTCTGTGTTTCTCTCTTCCAGCAGCATATCCCACTGCCTATGCTCCCATCAGCCAAGCCTTTCCCCAGCAGGCACCGCTCATCCCGCAGCAGCAGCGAGAAGGTGAGGGGTGGGGGTCACCTCTCCGTGGGGCCAGGGGCTCCTCGGTGTCCCCCCAGGGTGACCCCACCTCGTGGCTCACGTGTGCTGTCCTTTGTGTGTCACCCAGGTCCCGAGGGCTGTAACCTGTTTATTTATCACCTGCCCCAGGAGTTCGGGGACGCGGAGCTCACGCAGATGTTCTTGCCTTTCGGCAACGTCATCTCTGCCAAAGTCTTTGTGGACCGTGCCACCAACCAGAGTAAATGCTTTGGTAAGTCCCGGCGTATGGCTCTCCCTGATGTCCCAGCTCAGGGCTCCAGCTGTCCTCAGCATCCCAGCCCAGGGGTTCAGGTTTCCTCAGCTTCCCAGCTTAGAGATCCAGCTCTTCTCAACATCCCAGCTCTCTCCAGTTTCCATCTTGGGGGTCCCACTCTCCCTCCTTGGCTCTTCGGAGTGTTCCCAGTTCAGAGGTCTGGCTCCACCCAGTCTCCCCATCTTGGGGGTCTGGCTCTTTCCAATGCCCCCAACTCAGGGGTCTGAGCATCTCCATCTTGGGGTCCATCTCTCCCCTATGTCTCTCTGCTTGGGAGTGCATCTCTCTGCAACATCTCATTTTGTCTCTCCCTGGTCTCCAGCTCAGATGGCCATGTCTCTCAGATCCCCAGCTCAGGGATTCATCTCTCTCACAGACCTTGGTGTCCCTAAAGACCCTGTCACCTTGGTGTCCCCACACAGACCTGCAGGCCTCTGTTTCCCCACAGATCCTGTAGCACCCCAGTATCGCTGCAGCCCCCATCACCTTGGTGTCCCCACAGATCCTGCCACCTCGGTGTCCTCAGAGTCCCCATCAATTGAACAGACCCTGTCACCCCAGTGACCCCACAAATCCCATCCCGTGGTGTCCCTGCAGACCACTCCAGTGTCCCTGTGGACCCCCTTATGCTGCTGTCTCCACAGACGCCATCACCTCAATGTCCCTGCAGACCTTGGTGTCCCCGAACACGCCATCGGCCTGTCACCCAGTCCCCTGCAATCTGGGGCTGTGCTGTCACCCCACAGCTCCCTCTTCCAGCACCCCCAACACAGGAGCATTCTGTGGGATTTCAGTGCCTGTGTTGAGGTGAAGCAGCTGCCTGTGATGTCTGTGGTGACAAACCCTGCTGTCCCCTCTCCAGGTTTCGTCAGTTTTGACAATCCGACGAGCGCCCAGGCGGCCATTCAGGCCATGAATGGCTTCCAGATCGGCATGAAGAGGCTAAAAGTCCAGCTAAAGCGGCCGAAAGATGCCAACAGACCTTACTGACCCCAGCAGAGAGGTGAGGGGGGGGCCTGGCCCGCGGTGCCCAGGGGGTCGTGGCAGTCGGGGTGGGCCCCCCCAAGGCATGGCCGCGTTATGTCCCTGAGCGTGTGCAGGGATCTCTGTGCCTGGGACCCTCTGTCTGTGTGTTCCCAATGGATACGGGTCCTTCCGTGCCTCCTTCCCTCCCTTCGTGCCCCCGGAACCAGGCTAACAGCTCCTTCCCTCTTTTCCAGGTCGGGCGTCCCGCAGTGTCTGACGACTTTCCCCTTCCCCAAGTGCAGTATCCAAACCCGTAACTCTCTTTCTTTGCTACACATCCCGGAGGAGGAAGAGGAGGAGGAGGAGGAGGAGAAAATGGTGAAGAAGAGAGTGTTTTGGTCGTAGCTTTTCCTTTTTGAATTTTTTCCCAAACTGGTCTTGTTTGTTATTTAACGGGAACGAGAGGAAGACAAGGAAGGAGGGGAGCGATGCGACGCCGGGGCTGCGATTCGCCGCCGGCCGCTCGCCGGGACTCACCAATCCCTCACCGGGAAAGGGCCGGCGGCCCCGGGCAGCGGGGCCACGATCTACCTTTGGTTTTGGGGTTGTTTTTTTTTTAAAGCACTCATTTGCTGCTACCGATTTCCCAGGAGAAACGAGGAAAAGAGGCTCCAAATGGATTCTTAAACCAAAGCCGGTGGGACGGGACCAGCCTCGGGCGCTTCACCTGGAGGATGCTTGTTTGGAAAAATAAAGAAACGGCAAGATTTTCCTTTTTCCCTGCGATGGGGGAAAAAAAAGAAGGATCAAAGTATGTTGGACTAATAGAAGATATATATAAATAAGTATATATATATATATATCCCATGGAGCAGGGCGGCGGGACACGCGCTTCCCCTGCTTGTCACTGGCACAGGGACATAGGATTACTTGTTTCAGAGTCATATCATTCCTTAGAGTTTAGGGACCAAAGGACTATTGCTTTTTTTAAATATATCTATAAATAAATTAATTTAAAAAAAAAAACAACAAAACACACAAAAAAACGTTGGGAAAGGAGGAGAAGATCCAACAAAAATTGAGAAGGATGAGTAAAACCCTCAGGCATTCAGAGCCGTGAGCGTTTCCTACAGGGCTCGGATTTGTGGGGCTCAAGGGCTCGGTTTTGGGGGCCAGTTCGTGGCTGGGAATGGGGGGATGCAAAGGGGATTTTTGGGGGGCCTGCGGTGGCTCCCCCAGCCCCGTGGCCCAGGGGGAGTCAGAGCCCCTCGGTCGCCTCTGGGCAAGGGCGGAGTGATGCCGGTCTTTGCATTTCGGGTTGGTTTGGGGGTTTTTTGGGGTTGGGGACTTTTTTTTTTTTCAGCCAAAAAAAAACTAAAAAAAAAAAAGAAAAATGTGAGGTTTCGGCAGAAACGAAGCGAAGCGAAATAAACTTATTTTGTCAAACTCGTCACCTTGGTTGGTTCTTCAGAGCAATTGCTGCCGCGTCCATCCCACCACCCAGAGGCGACACCAGGGAGCCCTTTTGGATCAGCTCGACTCCAGCTGGGCCAGAGCATCCGCTGGGAATTTGGTAAAGTCGGGAGAGGACCGTGGGCCTCTCTTTTTATTTGCTTTTTCCCAGGAATCACCATTTTTCGGAGGAATTCACTGCGGCTGTGAGGGGGATTGAGGCGGGACCTGACCCCTATGGTTCCCCCAGTCTTTCCAAGCAATGCTGGAGATTCAGGGGGATGTGGCTCTGTCTCATGGGATGTCCCTTCACAGCTGAGGGTACAGCTGAGCGACTGCCGGGATCCTGGGGAGGCGACTGGATTTATTTTTTGTTTAAGGAGGGGAAATATAACCCAAACCTCACGAACTTAAGCAAAAAAGCCCCAAGGGCTGGGTGGCAGAGTGGGTGGCGAGGGGACAGTCACCAGCCCGGGTTTGGGTGGCTCTTGGGGCTATGCAGCAGCTGGTGTGGGATGAGTGGGAATGGACAGACGTTGGAGTCCCTCCAGGGGGGACAGAGGGCAGGGACATGGCGGAGGTGACACTGAGGCTGCACGCACTGGTGTGACGAGCCTGTCAGGTCCCAGCTGGTGACTGTACCTAACCAGGGTAATTTTTATGTCAGTTCTTAATTACTTTTATAAATCCTGGCTGAAATTGTGACTGACCTGGAGAGCCCCCAGGCCGTGGGGAACCTCAGTGCCTAGCCCCCCTGCCAGCCCCTCACCCCTGTGCTGAGCCCCAGGAGCCTCCGGGGCTTCTCCAGTGGGTTTTCATCCAGGCTGGGGCATGGCAGGATGCAGCTGTGCTGGCACTGCCTCGGTGTGTGTGGAGTTAACTGGGATCAGCTTGGGCTGAAACAAAACACCATCCCTGGGAGGCTCCTTCTCGTTTGAGTCTTTGCTGTAGCCCCAGTCCCTGCAGGGTCCCCTCAGTGGGGTCCCATCCCTGAGGCACAATCTCTTCTCTTTGGTGTGGTCTCCACTCCACAGCACCATCCCTTTGCCATATGATTCCCTTCCCACAGACCCAGCCCTTTCCCAAAGCCACATCAATTCCCTATGACACTTTCCCCCATGATTCCATTCCTTCCCCTCAATTCTATCTCTTCCCCACGGTCCTGTCCTACCCTGTGCCACCATCTCTTCCCTGTTAACCTCTCCCTCCCCACCATCCCATCCCTTCCCAGTGACCCTTTCCCATGATCCCATCCCTTTCCTGTGTCCCCATTCCTTCCCCACCATGCCATCCTTTCCCCGATGCCTCTCTCTTCCCCATAATCCCATTCCTTCCCTATGCCCCTATCCCTTCCCTGCAATCCCAATCCCTTCCCCACCATCCCCTGCCCTCCCCACCCCCCAGACTTTAACCCCAGTTAAATCCACCAACACAAGATTCCTTTTCTTTTTTTTTTTTCTGTGTTTTTGGGTTTGTTTGGGTTCTTTGTTATTTTTTTGCTTCTGTTTCTCATCGATAAAAACGCCGTCGCTGCCAACGCCAGGAGGGGCAGCCCCCGGCCCCGCCGGCCCCGCGGCTCCTTCTCCACGCTGCCACAGGGTGGGGACAGGGAGGGGACAAGGGACTGCCAAACCCGCCTGGTGCTCCCGGGGTGCCCGACGCCTATGTACAGGTGGAGCCGCCGGCACCGGCCCCGGCTCTGCCCTGCCCGGGGGGCTCAAATCCCACTCGGCCTTCCCTGGCCTCGCCCGGGGGCTCCGCTCGGTGCCCGGGGGGCCCCGGGGGTCCCACCACTGCCACCGCTCAGTTTGTGTACACCTGAGTCCCGATCACACGCATGATCTCCTTCTGGATTTTGGGGTCCTGAGTATTGATATTGGCATCTCCCACTTGGCCGTCTTCGTACCTGGAAGGGGAGGAGGGGGGTCAGGGGGTGGCCCGGGGGGGTCCTGCCGGTGCCGGTGAGGGGGCGCAGCTGGGACTCACACAAAGAAGAAGCGGGTGCAGACGTGGTCCGAGACGGGGCACACCCAGATGTTGCCGTGTTTCTGCAGGTCCTTGGAGGTGATCACTGCCGGGGAAAGGGGCTGTTGGACATGGGATGGGGAATGGAGGGCCTGGCTGGGCACGGCAGGTGCTGAGGGGCACAGCTGGTGGTGGGGACCCTCCCTCCCTCCTCCACTCGCCCAGTGATCCAGTGGGTACCGCCCGTGTCCCCCCACATCCCCACACCTTCGCAAAGCGCGATGCAGTTCAGGTTGCGGCTCTGGAGGAAGCGGGACTGGATGGAGCGGGTCTGTGGGAAGAGCAGCCGGTGTTACCACCCCGTGGGTGCCATATCCCCATCCCCATCCTCCCCGGTGTCGCCCAGCCTGTCACCTGGGGGATGGTGTTCATCCTGTTGTACCGCTGCACCAGCTCATCCTTGGATGGCATCCGGTGCTGGCCTTTCCCCATCCCTGTGGAGAAGGAGGTGGTGGCCGTCACTCCCGGCAGGGAACACTGTGGGGGTGATGAGGGGACACATGCCACAGACAGGGATGGCTGAGCACTCCCACCCTTTGGCTGAGCCCTGGGAACCCCCCAAAAGCAGGCACAGGAGCTTCTGGAGCCTAGAAATCACTGGGGGTTTTATGCCCTGGTGTGTGGGAAAGCCCCAGCCTGGCTGGGAAGAGGCCGGTGCAGGTGATGTGGATGCAGGACGCTGCCGACTCCTGTGCGGCTCCTCCGGCCAGCGCGATGCCAAACCCCCACCCCGGGCCAGGGCAGGGGGTGGGGACGGGAGTGCAGGCAGCACCGGGCAGAGCAGGCAGCCTCTTACCTGAGTATCCAAAGGAAATACTGGAGATGGGGCTCAGATAGATGCCCTTGCCATAGGCTGCTCCATGCAGCTTGCAGGAAAACACCAGGGTGAGTGCGGCGGGGTCACCCCGACAGCTCGGGCAGGGTGACAGTGGAGGCAGCCTGGCACCCCCCGCTGCCTGTCCCCCTCCTTACCTGCCTGCCCCATTCCCTGCCTGCCCCATTCCCTGCCTGCCTGCTCCCCTCCCTCCTTCCCTCCCTGCCTGCCGCGCCGGGGTGTGTCGGGCCCGCGGAGCGGTACCTGCAGTTTGGTGTAGGAAGCGTTGACCAGCCCGTTGCGGAGGATGGAATGCCAGTTCTCAATGTGAGAGCCGCTGGAAAAAGTCAGCCCCACGTCAGCCCCACGGTGCCCACGGGGGGGTCCTGCTGTCCCCCCACCTCGGCAACTCACTGGAAAGCGAAGGTGCTGCCGTAGAGTTTCTTGGCCGTGCGGAACCGCGCCTCCTTGGCCGGGGGGCTGCTGAGCAGGAGGAACTGGTGCGAGGTGTGCATGAACTTCAGCTGCTACCAGGGGAACAGGAAGAGCAGCGGCGGCGCCGGCAGGGAGAGGACAGACAGACAGACAGACAGATCATGCACGGCTGCCTGGCCTCGTGTCTGGCCCAGCCCGGCTTTGGCTGCTCCAACACTGCCAGGAGGGCCTGTGGCATCCCCCATCACACAGGCCATCCTCCATCCCATATACCACATCCAGCCTCCCACACCTCCTGGGCTCAGACCCCATCCCAAGGGATGCATCCTATGGCTCAGACCTTTCTGTGGCCCACCCTTACACACCTCATGCTGCATCCTCCAGCCCGCAGCCTACATCCTGCATCCCACCTCTACCCTTCAGCCCACCTCTTGATACCCCACATCCCACATTCCATACTCTCCATCCCCCAGAGCCTGGCCAGGCCCCTTACCCTGCTGAGAGGCAGTTTGACAATGTGGGATCTGTTGCTGGAGATTATCCTTGGGAAGAAGAGAAGGAAAAGGAGGAGGAAGGTCAGATAGGGTGGTCTATGCTCCCCTGGGAGCAGGGCCAAGCTGGGAGCCAGAACCCACCCAAATGCCATTGGATGGTTGTGACCCCCCCAGGAGAAAGTTGCTGAGAGAGTTGTGCCAGGGATGCCTGGCTGTCTCCCATCCTATTCCCTGTCATGGGGGATGTGGGGCAGCAGGGAGGGATGTGGGACAGTGGGATGGGGCCACAGCACCCCTGGCCTTACCACTGCAAGAGGGGATGGGCCAGGGGGTCCAGCTTGTCCATCTGCTTCTTGATCTCCAGGTAGGATCCCTGGCAAAGATAAGAGGGAGTGTAGGGGGGTCCCCCAGCACCCACACATCTGTGGGGGGATGGAGATCAGCACCAAAGTGCCACTCCAGGATTGGATCCCAACTGGGGGACGTGGGGGTGTGGGGCCACACCACGTACCTGGGTCATCTCCCGGATGGACATCACGCTGTCCAGGGCCTTCTGCAGCCGCTCATAGTTCTTCTTCTACATGTGGGGCAGGAGAAAGGTGGCCATCAGAGGGGTCCTCAGGGCTCCCCCTGGTCCCTGCCGCTCCCAGCGTGGGGGAGTGTCGCCCCCGGCACTTACCTTGGGGTTGAAGGCAAGAGTTTTGGGGTCGTTGGGGTCCACCACGGAGGGATAAGGCTCGAAGATGATGCTCTTGCGAGGGGACTCGAGGGCAGCGCGGCACATGGCCACCAGCAGGTCCACCACCTTGGGGCAGAGCAGGGGGTGAAGGGGCAGCCCCCCGAGGAGATGTCGGGGTCCCCACCACACGCAGCCCCTACCTCGGCGCCCGTGGCCACCTCCTCGGCCGCGCCCGACATGACGCCCAGGGTGTAGAAGGAGAAGACGCAGAGCTCCCGCGTGCACACGGCCGGCTGCGGAGGGACAGGAGCGTGGGGAGGGGCTGGGACGCGGACACGGGGGCACAGCCCGCGCCCCACCGGCCCCTGTCACCCCACCTTGAGCATGGAGCCGTTCTGGAAGACGTGCTGCTCATCACACACCACACAGTACTCGTTGAGCGTCGGGATCCGCTGCTCCGCGTACTTCATGATCTGAGGGCAGGACGGTGGGAGTCAGTCCCTGCCACAGAGCTGGGAGGACGCTCCAGGCAGTGGGATGGGGAGGAGTGGGATGTGGGGCAGTGGGGAGGATGCTCTGGGCAGGGGGATGAGGATGAGCAGGACGTGAGGCAGTGGGATGTGGAAAAGTGGGACACAGGGCAGCGGGGAGGATGCTCCAGGCAGCAGGACAAGGATGAGCGGGATGCAGGACTCTCACCTGGACGAGGAAGCCGTACTCCAGCGTAGGGATGTTCTTGCAGTGGCCACCGACCTGCGACGGAGCCGGAGCGGAGCCAGCTGCGTTATCCCCTTTCCCACAGGCACCCCCAGCTCTGCATGGCACCGGCAGCCCCCAACCCCTCCGGCACAGTGGGACCCCAGTGTGCCAACCCCAGCCCAGCACAGCGGGACCCCCAACATGCCAACATCCTCCAGCACAGCAGGACCCTCAATATGCCAACCTTCCCTAGCACAGTGAACCCTCAAGATGCCAAACCCCGCTGGCACAGCAGCACCCCCAACATGCCCACACCCCTCAGCACATCAGGACCCCTGACATGCCAACATCCTCCAGCACAGCAGGACCCCCAACACGTCAACCTTCCCCATCACAGCAGGACCCCGACATGCCAACACCCACAGGCACACTGGGACCCCTGACATGCCAACCCCATGCCCAGCACAGCAGGACCCCGACACTCCAACACCTCCCAGCACACTGGGACCCCCGACGTGCCAACCTTCCCTGGCACAGCAGTACCCCTGCCGTGCCAACCCCACCTGCAGGGATGCGGCACCAAGAGGGGGTAAAACACTACTGAACCCCATGGCTGGGCCTCAGCTCCCCAGGAGCACCCAAGGGTGCTGGGGACAAGAAACCCTACAGGGGCTCTCCCCACCCCGGGGGGGGTCCCAGCACCCCACAACACGTGATCTGCGCCCAGAGGAGCCCCTGGGAAGGGAAAGGACAGGAAAGCAAACCCCAAGGCGGGGTGGCACCCACCAGGATGTTGAAGGGGGCAACACCTGCCTGGGTGCTGGCGGGGGGGTAGCCGAAAACTTCCACCTTGGGGTTCTTCACCATGCAGGACACGGAGCGGTTCATCAGGCGGTTCACGCGAGCCTCGGGGATGCCCAGTTTGCCCTTCAGCACCGAATCTTGGATAACGGGGAAGCTGGGAGACCTGCAGGCACAGAACCCCCTGAGCACCCCAGTTTGTCACCGTCCCCTGCTCCTCCGTCGCCCGATGCCGAGCTCATCCATCAGCTGGAGCAAACTCGACCTCCCCGGGATTTGGTGGGGACCAGCGGAGTCCCAGTGGGGAAACTGAGGCACAGTGCCAGGCTCCACCCAGGCTGAGGGCACAGAGGGCTGGCACCTTGGGGACAGTGACAGGGTCTTACTTGGGGATGGGGGAGAAGATGCTGAGGCCAGCACGGAACTTCTTGATGGTGCCGCTCGTCTTGAACCAACTGTGTCGCTTCTCCTGCTGGGTCTTCAGGAAATCGTTGCTGAGGTGTTTCCATTGCTGGGATGTGAACATGCCCAGGATCCTGGCAGAGAGGTGGCATGGGTGCCCGAGCAGGGGGACAGCACCCATGGGTGCACTGGTGTCCCCCAAGCCTGGTGCTTGGGTGGTCCCATCCACCCCTCAGCTCCTTCTCTTCCCCACCCACAGCCAGTGGTGAGCCTGGCATGGGGTGGTGTGGTGGATAAAAGGTGGTGGCACAGGGACATGTGGCACCTGCTCGGTTTGGGGGCAAAACAGGGACTCTGGGCCCCCCTCACCCCCACCCTCAGGCGCCCAGCTTATTTCAGCTCTTACTTCTTCAGCTGCAGACCCAGCCCGAAGCCCTCCTTGTTGGACGGCTGGAACACCTCGATGGACGGTTCTGTGGGGAGAGAGGAGGACGAGCCATTGGTGCCACGGCTGTGCCCGTCCCCAGGGCACGGGGGACACCGTGTCCTGCCCGTCCCCACTCACCGGGGCCATCGAGGTACTGGGAGAGGGAGAAGCGCAGGCGGAGGACGATGGGCTCCGTCCGCAGCACCTTCCACGCCGTCGCCACCTCCTCCTGCCGAGGGAGAGCCGCGGTTCGGCACAGCCGTGGGGACACAGCCAGGGAGGGGAATTTGGGGATCCCCCCGGGTGTCTGTGCCCACACTCCCTCCCTGTGCCAACACTGCCGGGGGCACCCCGGGCACTCACATCGAGGAAGCTGATGTTCACGTGCAGGTCGATGTCCACGTCATCGATGGTCCCGTACTCCCTGCGAAGACACACGGTGCCGTGGCATGGGGGGAAACAAGCAGGCACGGAGCTGGAACAGCAGCCCGGGGCCCACCGGGCCAGGGTGGGCAGGCTCAGGGGACAGTGACAGGCACACGTGGGTCCCTGTGTATCAGGTGTGTGTGCCCTGAGACCAGGATGGCACAGGGGTGGTGCCCGGATTGCAGGTGTGTGCCTGGGGATGGCACAGCCAGGCGCTCAGGGGTGCCATGGCAATGGCACAGCCAGGTGCCCCAAGGATGGCATAGCTGGATGCCTGGAGATGTCAAGCCAGGTGCCTTGTTAACGCCATAGCAGGGTGTCCCACAGATGGCACAGATGGGTGTCCAGGAGCTCAACATGGCCACATGCATGGGGATGGCATGGCCAGGTGTGCTGGGGATGGCACCGGTGGGTTGCTCTGGAGATGGTACAGCTACGTGTCCCAGGGATGGCACTGCTGGATGCCTGGGGGTGCCATAGCCAGGTGCCTCAGGGGTGGCACTGCAAGGTGTCTGGTGATGCCATGGCCAGGTGCCCCAGGGATGGCAGAGCTGGGCCTAGTGGATGCCATAGCTGGGCGACCTGGTGAGGGTATGTCTGAGGGATGGCACAGCCAGGTGACCTGGGAATATCATGGCCAGGTGCCCAGGGGATGCCATTGCCAGGTGTTCTGGGAATACCAGAGCCTGGTGCCCTGGGGATGCCATGGCCGGGTGCCCAGGGATAACACATCCAAGTGCCTGGGCATGGCACAGTTGGGTACCCAGGGATGGCACAGTCAGGTGACTGGGCATGGCACAACTGGATGCCTAGGGATGGCACAGCTGGGTGCAGCCCAGTTGGGTGCCCAGGAATGGCACAGCCAGGTATCCTGGGTATGGCACATCTGGATGCCCAGAGACGGCACAACCGGATGCCCAGTGATGCCATGGGCAGGTGACCCAGTGATGCCACGGGCAGGTGTCCTCGGTACAGCACAGCTGGATGCCCAGGGATGGCACAGCCAGGTGAGGCGCAGGGGCAGCACCCACCTGACGGCCACGGCATTCTCGCTGTAGATCTCCTTCACCGCCTCGATGTCGGCGTCCAGCTGCGGGTGCCGGTACAGGTCGGCGGCGCAGGTCCCCTGCGGCACAGCCCCCATGGCACCGTCAGACACGGAGCCCCCCCAGCCCCAGGCTCGGGATCGGGCTCAGGCTGGGGGTCCCCGAGCCCCCCGCTCCCCCGTGGGAGCCAGCACCCACCTGGACGCCATAGAGGAACTCCTCGGACTCATTGTCCCCGTCGGAGTCATCGTCCGTCCAGTACTGGCCCTTGAGGTCCTGGGGACAGAGGGTGGGGGGCAGCAGATTAGGGGGGCACAAGGCTGGGACAGAGGAGATGGGGAGAGGGTTGGGATGGGCTTTGTGGGGGGCACATTAACATGGAGTGAATTACAGGGGAGCAAACTGTGGAAGCTGGGTCTGGAGGACGCTGGAGGCAGTGAACTGGGGGAACGTTTAGGGCAGCAGGTTGGGGGAACAGTGGGATGGGGAGGAGGAGCAGGGCAGCAGGATGGGTGGAGTGTTTTGGGGGGCAGCAGGATGGGGATGTGGGATGGGGGCAGTGGGATGCA
>VXAY01001005.1:0-41769 GCA_013399855.1 Oxyruncus cristatus
AGGTGCTAGAAGGCATCAGTTTCAACAAAACATTGTGCTGAAGTGCAAACTTTTTATCAATACCAATAGCTCACCTTTCCTGATTTAGAACCTGGTGGTGCGAGATGCCTCTTTTATGAGACATTCTGGAAGCTCACTAGGAGTTCAAGTTACCTGCTAGTTTATGGGGTAGTCCTTTTGAAAAGCTTACTAATGAAACCAGATTTTTGTCATAACAAAAACAAAACAAATAAAAGAAGGTGTGAATTATGTGCCCAGTTGCAGGGTTCCTACTAGTGACTTTGTATAGACTCTCTGAACAGCACCGGCTTGTCAGAATGGTGGATGGGCACAGTGCATTTGTGACTGAATCAGAACTTTTCAGGAATTACGTTTTGCTTTTGCCAAATGTGAACATCCAGGAAATGTATCTGACTCTCTGTGTCAGTGATATGGTATTGCAACTTAGTTTTATGAATTACATTCTGGGCAATTTACACAGTTCTTTGTTAAAAATACTGACATAGTCAGAACCATTTGGCAGTGCCAAAATATGCCACTTTAACTTTTTAGTTTAAATGATGAGTAGGCAACATAGGTGGTGGTTTCATGTGAGTGAAAAGGCATCCCCATACAGTTCTTGTGAGAACTGTCTACTCCCCTTGTCTCATCTGACACCACACTGTCCTGATTCAGAGGAAAAAAAAGAAAGACTAAATACTTCTTTGTTGCTTTTTTTCTGCCATATGAGGTCATGCTGGGTTCACTAGTTTACTGTAGCCAGCATAAGAGTATAGCTGAAACTGAGTGATTGGAGGTAAACAAATATTAGCTGATAGATCAGCTGAGGTATAACAAGAAAACATGGCTTTATACTTACAGTTTTTGCTAACAATTAGTTTGTTCCATAGTCTAACAATCCCGCTAGAAAATGTTATGTTAGACTTTTGGTTGTTTACAGTGAGACTGTTTCCTGTCAGCAAATCATCTTCACTTGATGGGTGTTTCTTATGATGGCTATAAAAATGTAATTACTCTAGGTGGAAATGTATGAGACATTATCAAGAACTGATTTGCTGTGGATAGAATTAAGTTGAGGGCTAGAGAATAATAAGCGTGTATTGATACCTTGATTTCATTATGTGAATATAAAAAGCGATCCAGCTTTTATCTCCATAAATTTTAAAGACAGACTTTTGTATCTTCTTTTTGAGCTTTTGTAGCCTTATGTATTTAATGTATGTAATAATCCATACTTAAATTATTAGTTACTCTAACCAAAGAAACTAAAACATCTAATTTGAGTTGGAGGCAGGGGGGGGCCATATTTTAATTTCCACTCAATAATGCAAGAACAATGAAAAGGAGCATCCTACCTAGTAGTTGTGCCTGGGTGACCTGCATCCTGATGACACTGGATAGCCAAAATCTGAAAATGTACTCTAAGATTGAATTTAGTCCTCTGTTGATTCTGGGGGAGAGTTTTTTACTTTCATATTTGGCTTCTTGATTTTGTACTAAATTTGGCCAGAGTGGAGCTGACAGTACATCATAAGCATATTAACTACAGAATTAACTACTCTCTACAAGTATTTTTAAAATTGAACCAAAATGACAGAAGTTATTATATTTTTTATAATTTGATAGCAGAAAAATTGTCCAGCCATATTTTAGAGAACTTAAATGGCCTAAGAGTTCAGTGGCATTTTAATTTTATCTCTGTAGAAAATTTTTAAGGTCATGTCTGAATTTCTGAAAATTAAAAATATGCTCTGAAAAAGAGAAGGTGTTGTGTGGATCATCGTAGAATCATAGAATGCTTGGGCTTGGAAGACACCCTTTGCTATGGGCTGTGGCACCTTCCAATAGACCAGGTTGCTCAGAACCCCATCCAACCTGGCCTTGAACACTTCCACGAATGGGACAGCCACAGCTTCTCTGGGCAACCTGTTCCAGTGCCTCACCACCTCTACAGTAAACTCTTTCTGCCAAATATCTAATCTTAATCTATCCTCTTTCTATTTAAAGCCATGCCCCCGTTGTCCTATCACTACATGCACTTGTAAAATGTGCCTCTCCATCTTTCTTATAGACCCCCATTAGGTGGAAGGTGCTATAAGGTCTCCCGGAACATTGTCTTCTCCAGGCTGAACTCCAGCTCTCTCAGCCTGTCCTTAAAGGAGAGGTGCTCCAGCCTTGTGATCATCTTAGTGACCCTTCTCTGGAGTCTTTCCCGCAGATCCATGTCCTTCTTATGCTGGGGACCCCAAAGCTGATCACCATACTCCAGGTCAGGTAGACTAGCATAGCTTTACCTATTTCACTGCCTCATTAATAATTATATATCATATTAGCATGCTGTACTCACATATTCTGTCAGGCAATGAGAGTGTTTGCCCTGTTTTTTTTTTCCTTAGGAATAAAAAATTGCAGTAAACACATTGATAAATCAGCAAAAGCTATACAGCAAACTTACTTCTATGCTGTAGAGTTGCCATAGAGTATTGCTCTAGCAATAGTGGCATATTATAATTATGCCAAATATATGGGTACCAATAATTACATAAAGGAAAGCAAAAGGTATGCCAGTACTTGAAGACTTGTTTTTTTGCTTGATTCATTGTTGCCATGAGGAGGAGTTTCATCATACAGCATTAAACAGTCCTTACAAAGCATATAAAAACCATTTTGTATTCTTTTTTTTGGTAGAGTTGTTTTGGAAAAGACTGCTCTCTATCTAAGCAGTAGCCATCATCACAGATTATTTGCAGCCTATACATTATATTACTTCTTGAGGTACATGAGATTGCTTTTGTTAGTGAAAAATTGGAAGGAAGAACATCACATACTGGAAGGACAGGAATGACGTTAAATATAGAAGTGTACAAGTGTATAGCCTACAGTCACACTAAATACACAATGATGGTGTCTAAGAGCCTAAAAACTGTAAGAGCTCCCCATAAAAACTGCAATACCATTTGTTTTAAATATTGCTAAATTCATACTAAACCATTTGATTTGTAAGCAACATTTTGTTTAGTAGCTTTTCTGTAGAAGTAACTTGCAGCATTGACAATGAAAGCTTTAGGTGGTACGAGTATTCTAGCATCTTTCTTTGTTTCAGAGAACTTCAAAAGTGTTGGATGCTTTTTCAGTGTAGGTGACCTCAATAATCCCCTGCCTCAAGGGCATGCAGTTTAATTTCAGTAATTATTCAGTGGGAGAGAACAACCAGCTAGAATGGTGAAGATCAGATGAAGTAAAACAAAAATCAAGTACTCAAAAAAATTGTGTATATGGAGAAGCATATGATGACCTGATTTAATTAACAAAATTAGAAATAAATAGCATGTACTTTACTCACTTTCTCTGAAATAGGTATTGTAGAGACCAATGGTGTAGATAGTTTAGTGACGTTACAGTGGGAGAAAAAGTTTTTAGAGATTCGTGTGAGAAAAATAACATGCTATGGTGAGGCTAGAAACACTGGCAGACCAGGCACTGTGACATAAGACCAATAGGCATCCTAATTCAAATTTAATTTTGAATTAATGCAAAACTAAGCATGTCACATTTTCCAGTCAGTTTTTATTTTGAGAATACTAAGTACAGCATAGGTACTTCATCTGGAGCACTAGGAATTGCAAGAATTTTCTGTTGTGTGTAAATATATATCAGCAGACGTCCAACCATATCCTGGGAAGCAGAACTTAAGCACATGTTGCTTGCACAGAGGAATGTCATAATCACAGACATCCACCCTTCCTTTTCACCTCCCTGAGGATCTGTTGCTGAGTGCTGTGGTATCGATCACCTGTCTTGAGTCTATCAAGTCCCAGCCTCAAGCCCAGCCCCAGCCTATGTGAAGTAGGAAAGGAAGCATTTGAAGGAAGGAAGTACTGTTCAGCAATAGCCAAAACACTGGTGTGTTATCAGCACTGTTTTGACTACATATACAAAGTGAAGCCATATATCTATGCCACGTATCTTCATACTATGTATGAAGAATTTTTTTATTTTTGTCATTGGTAGTAGTTTTATAGCACACCTTCCTGATTTTTCTCTGAATTTTCTCCCCAGCAACCTCTCCAGTTCCCATCTGAGTCTGTTTCATTGCCATTTCATACCCGTGTATCCACTAAGTGATCCGTGGTTAAGTGACTAAAGTTGAAAGTGATGGACTTCATAGTTAAGACTGCACTCAGGCTTAAGCAGGACACAGTGCGCATCACTGAGTTTTTCTTTTTGGTTGTCTCCATCAGTAAAACTTTATTAATTTTGAAGGTTTAGCTGCAGAACGGGGACTAAGACTTCTTTTTAGTAACAAAGTGCTGGGTGGTAGAAGATTTGAATTTGTCATGTGCACTTTAAGAATTTGTGCTGGTTGTACCCTTCACAAAGACTTTATGTTACATCTTGTGCTTGAGGGCTTTAGCTTGCATCCTCTAAGATCCGAAACGAAGTCCTAGCCTCCCATTGAGTGCATATAAAATGAAAAGTTTGTAGCCAGACAAGTTTCATTCTTTTTGAGATAGGCAGGTCTTTGAATAGTGTAGAAGTGAGCTTTGCTGCTCCAAACATGCCCTGCTTTTGCCTGAAGAACTGACATAAATAATACATCTAAAAATGCTCACAGTTTATCAGCTACAAACTCACATTAAGGAGGCAACGAACCCAGCACAATAAAATTAAATGGCATGGGTTTCCTTTATGTGCTTCACTGTATTGAGTCCTTTGTCTTTGCCTATTATGTTTCCTCATTAGAAAAGACTTCTTTTGTTCTGCTAAACTAGGACATAAGATGCTGCCCACATTAAGGAGGAAAACTTTGCTAACTTTGGAAAGTTTCCAAGACCTCACGACAGTCCCGGGATTATGAGGGATGCTCTTGTGTGAGATCTGTTCTCTACTGAAGTCTAGTAGGATTATTTTAATAGTTTTTCCAATTTTTCCCTCACTATTACACTAGATGCTAAGTAGGAAATAGTGTCTTTTCCTCCTGTCAGCATAGGTAATTAAAAATGAAACCATCTTTAACATATTAATAGTAATGGGGAGTGTTAGAAATCTGTTGAATTTTTCAAAAAGAGGATATATATTCTGGTATTAAACTAGAGTACAGTACTTTGCCACAAAAATAAATTGTAGTTAATTTTAAACCATTTAGAACAATGAGTCTGAAATAACTCTTCCTGGTGTTCTTTTTTTCCTGTGTATATTTTGAACTGCTCTTCACATAAAAACATTGTTAGCTGTGTGTTTCAGTTTTCTTTATATTTCTACAGATTTCCAAACTGTTTTATATCTTATATCTTCCTAATGTCTGTGTTGCAGACATCCTGTCCTATTTTCAGGATGTCAGCAGTGAAATTTTTGAGATGCCTTGTCTACTGATTATTAATTACTTTGTATGTTGGCTATCATAGTTAAATCCAAGTATTCATTATGTCGTATATATAGGTTGGCTCAAAGACATGAAGTATTCACTTCAGTAAATCCATGTATCTTGAGCATTTTAATAAATGTTGCACAAGAAGTTAAACTTTTTAGATGAGGTTTATCAGTGTCAAGCTAAAACCAAAGATTCAGATTAATTTTAGATGTGAGAGGATGATCATGTTTAAGGTGGATTTTTTTTTTTCTGGACTATTTTCTGAAAAAATTTAACCCTTAAACAAAAGGTTTGCTTTCATCTAAGGATCACAAATCATATTTCATGGTAACATTGTCAAAAGATAAATTACTGCTAAGATTCAATTTTCTGTTGGTGAATGTGTTGCACCAACATCAGTAGTTGTATCCTACTTTTTTAATCCAGGCAGGACATGTAAAATAGCAGATGTTCAGCTTGATTTTTCTATTACAGCTTCCTGCAATTCCAAAGAAAAGCTTTAAACACTGATTTTTTTTTAATTTTTTTTTCTGGGAGGGTAGATTTTCATATTCAGTTTCTGAGAGGCTTTGTGAAATATTTCCTTAGAATAAAAATGTGCAGTATTAAACTGTAGTAGAGAAAAAAGATTGAAATCTCCACAGGTCATTATTTAGACCCCTCAAGGTTTTTATAGAAAAGCTCATGAGAAATGTTGTCACCCTAAAATTTAAAACAGCCTCACCATCTTCATGAATAACTTCTGGGGAAAATGAAGTACAGTGCAATATCCTGCTTATACAACACAGAAAATTCATGTCTTGCATAAAATAAAGTCTGAATGTTTTAATACCTGTTCAGGGAATGTAGTTTGCTCTGTGTGAAATGAAATACTTATGGAAATGTATATGAAATTACTCGTGATTGCCAAAAGATGCATGCATGCATACAAATTTTTTTACTTATACTATGAAATAAAAAATAAGTAATCATTTATTTCTGTTCTGTTTATCAGACAGAAAAGATTTGGATAACAGCAGCTTAAATGAAGTATCTGGAAAGAGACTGTCAGAATACTACCAACCGAACCCTTTGAATACATCCACGTTCAGTACTGGCAGGCTGAAGCACTGGACAGTTAAATTTGAGGAAAAAAGCTTTTGCACAATTTGGTTGACTTTGGACATGACTGAATAAAATACAAAGTATAGAATGCAGTGCTTATTGCTGACAGATGCCGATAAAGAACTATAGTTTATAATAAAACTTCTGATAAATTTTCAATAAAGTGTCATAAAGAAAAAGAGTTGAGGAGAAATTCGTTAATCAAATTAAGCATCCAGATATTACTTGTCAGGAAAAACGATGTACAGAACACTTGGACTGCATTTTGTTACTGGTCCACCTGGATTATATTTTTAAACAGCGCAGGTTCCGATTTCAATGTCAGTCTCCAAAGGACCCAGGAAAAGTATCAAAAATGGACTTTTTTTTCTATTGCTGCATGAAGACATCTGAAACACATTTGTATCTTCGTGGTTTATTGTTTTAATTTTGCATTACAATGTCTATTACAGATGATTACAAACTGCAAGTTTTACTGAATCAGATAATTATGTTACCAAAATGGAGGAAAAGTCCTTTAATTGTCTAAATATAACTTTAGGGTCCTAATTTTAGGGCAACTTATTTTAAAGCGATTCGTCTCACTAGGTGCATCTTTCTTTCACTGTAATATCTCACAAACTATACCTCTCTTATGGAAACAAAGGATACTTGCAGATTCATAACTCTTGATTTTGGGGTGAGAGGTAGAAGCAATATAAGGGACACAGTGGGAACCCTGCCAAGACACAAGGATGTCACATTCCACAGGCGTCCAGCTGAAGGGGCAGAGTTGGGCATACCCTAATGTGTATCCTGGTGAATACAGGTAAAGGCAGAGTTTATTTATCTGAATTAAATACCTCCTTTGAGTCACAGTTGTTATGAATCTTAACTCAAGTCTCTTCTATCTTATGAATAAAATACAAGAACTCGGTGACTTCTGCCCCAGCCTGTGTTGGAAACCCCTGTTATTGTTGTATTAATAAAATGTGAGAGATCATGTAGCCACCACAGCTAGTGACTGAAATGAAGGTCACGGTTACATAAGACTACTGAGGAATTCATGGAAAAATTATTTAAAGACTTTTTGAAAAAGCTGTTCCTGAAAGTTCAGTTCAGCAAACTCATCATTCTGTTGGAAAGAGTAAAAAGTCTTCTGTAACGGTATCTAGCAGTCAAGAACTCTGTGTAACTCTCATCGTGTTGAACTTTTGCTTGTTGTTAATAGACAAATCTTTGCAGTTACTAGAGACTGTATGAGTAGAGAGAACTGTTACTGGGAGCTGGCAAATCCCCAGAGCAATGAGACTGGTAAGAAACTTAAAATCTGTACACCAATCTTATTATTTTAGAAAGCTGTGTTCCACAAGTGGAGATACACTGAGTTATAAACAATTTGTAAATGCTGTTCAGAACAGGAGTGAATCTCCATCTCTGACCAGCACTCTTCCATGTCACTTACTCTACTTTCTGCTGTAGAGTGCTGGGGAAAAGACCCATGTTAATTATAAGAGTACATATTCTTCACAAAGTGTCTTTGGTATGATGATAACTTAGATTGTATCACACATCACAGTAATTTGCCTTAGATTTATACTGAATGACAAGAAGGATTTCAGATGCCTTCTTTCCTGTACTATATTCATACAAAGCTGCCAAAATATAGCAGAACTGTTCCAGACATCCTTGTACAGGCATTTGTTATGAGCATTTTCCCTGAAAGTAATAGTATATACATACTATACATGTAAAGCCTGGAAGTAGAATGGAAAAAGAAACACATGCAATTGTCAGTTATTTCAGTGCTGCAGATCTCTGTGCTACAATTAAAAAGTATGCTTGTTTTGAGGTATAACTAATATTTGAGTCAAAATATGTTATTGATTCTGTAGCTCTTTATGTATGTAAATTGAGAGGACTTTGTCTTTTTACCATAAACCACAAGTATTAGGTTGTACTAGAAAGGAGTTGTACTCTCATTGTACTAGAGAGGAGGACTCTTCAGGGGTAGATAGCAACTGTTTTGCTCTAATTAACAAAAAGCAACATTTGTACTTGCAGTTTATTTACTTCTTCAGGACTATGATTTAACCTTCTAGTTCAGATATGCCTGAAATACTCAGCAGAATGTTTAGCACAGGTTACTGCAAGTCCTATATTGTTTCCATTTCCAAAATGCAAAGGAGATCTGCAATACCAAAAAGAGAAAGAATATTCTCCTTTTCTTTCTCACAACTTCTGAAAAGAAAAAAAAAAAAACTTGTAAAAAAGAAAGAAAATGTTTTCTCTACATGGAATTCACACCAGAAGGGCAACAGAAACTTTTATCTGTCTTCGAGGCATCATATCAAGGCTCTAAGAGATTCACCAAAGTTTTTGCAGGCCTCTGTGAGTGAATTTTCTTTCTGCTTGTTTGAAATAGTGGTTACAATAAATATGAATGATTATTAATATTTGCTTTATTGTTAGGTATAATGACAATAATAGCTGTGCCTGGATGTTTATTTTTGGTGGAAAGCTTCATTTATCACTTAACTTATGGTTACATCATCCTCTTAAATCCGTGTATACAATGTGTGTGTTTTATGAAATGCAAATTAAAAATGAAGATAGGCTTGTAGCATGGCACTAATTTCTTATATACTGGTTTAGGTATTGATGTAAATATTAAAGTGTTAAGATGATTGTGGTACAAGAACTTTGAGTAATATTTACTCCAGTGGTCTGTTATGATCTGGTTATTAAAATTATTAGAAATGCTTCTGCCCAAATTAAGATGTAAATGAGACAATATGCTGAAGTCAATAAATATGGATTTTATTTAACTGTAAATGGGAGGCAGAGAGAGAGAGAGAAAGAAATAGGAAAAAGGAGGAGGAAGAAAAAGAGTGACAGAGATTAAATAGAAAATGTATCACCACTCCATGGAACCTGGCAGCATCCCATGGGTCCTCTTCTTCTGGTCTTCTTAGTGGTAAGGGTTCCCTAAAACATAGAGTCCAGTGGATTAATATATTTTCAGGAGATGCCCAGGCACTTCCCCTGGTAAGTTTTATGGTCTCCTGCAACAGACTCTGGATTTTTGCATCACTTGTATCACATGCAGTCCTCTGGTGGTGGAAGGCCTCAAGAATGAGTCGGGGTGGACCCTTAGGGGGTCTTTGATGGTTATGGTCCCTTTTCAGCTGTCTATCACATGAATCTCCTGTGGTCATCTTGGAACTGGGGGTTTACTCCTTCTGTTTGGTGTGGAGAGATTTCGCCATCACACACCCAAAACCCTTCTCCTCCACCTGCACAGTGGAGGAGTATTTCATTTCACACAGAGCAAACTACTCCAAATTCCAGTCAGGAGGCATACTGTGGAGGGCATGGGGCGTGTGTGTACGTCTCAGTGGTCACACACAGGCAGTTGTTTTCCTTGCAGTCTGACAAATAGTCTTTCTATGATTTTAGCAACATTTAAGATATTAATAACATTTCAGTCTATCGCACCTTCTCTGAATTCATCTTTGTAATTGAATTACTTTAATAGGAATAAAACCTTGTAAGTCAGTGTTGCTATGATCTTCAAGAGATTTCCATTAAAGCTGTGTTTACAGATGTTCCTTAACACAAAAAATGATTCTGCTAAGAGAAATTTCCAAGAGGATAATATCTCTAGCTGCCAGTTTAGATGTATATTCCAAAAGCCTAAAGGCTCATTTACTCCATAGGAGGAAATACAGAGATTAACCAAATTGTGTGACAAAAAATGCTTAAATAATTTCAAATCCATCATTATAAGAAACTGAAATATATAAGATGCTTGGAAAGAAAGGGGATAGGTGCACAATACCCTTGTGCAACATCTGCCACAAGGGATATTCAGTTCTGTGTGGTCTGTTTGTTTCAACCTGATTAAAACATTATGAATCAGCAATACATTAAAATAGACATTATTATTTCTCTGTGAAATGTTGACAGGAATAAAAGAAAATATATTAGATCATTTTTTTTCTCCTTTATCTGTTTTTCTGAGTGTTGTTTTTCACTTCTTCCACAAAATAAGCCTTTATCTCCTGACAAATAAAGTAAAAATATTTGAGTGTGACAAATTGATTACCTTGCCATGTATCAAGGCACTTTATATACATTTATATTTCTTAAGGTAATTTAGTATAGGTGTCCTATCAGCAGTTGCATTGGAAGAATTTACCCCTAATTTATAAAATAATTACTCTGTAGAAATAGTACTATTTGTTTTTAGGGGGGGGGGGGTGTACAACAACAAAATATGGTCCANTATAAAACATTGTTTGTTTTTTTTTGGGGGGGGGGGGGTGTACTACAACAGAATATGGTCCATAGAGTCATTCTGGGGTTTGGTTCTGTGTTGACATACTTTGCTTACTTATTGGTGCTTCAATTCATGATACATAACAGCAATAAAGATGCTTCCCATTTATACTCAGATCTTCTGGGAACAGGAGATTTTAAACACTGTAGTGCTGCACCATGCATTATAAAGACTATATCTTCAGGGCAATTTCAATGCTATAATCCAAATCCTGGAAAATTTTGGCACCTGATAGACCGGTCAGCATTCTACTGTGGATTTTTTTTGAGCCCTTTAACCAAAATGAGAAATGATACTGCACAGTGTGCTGACAGTTCACCTTTTCAGCGAATGGCAATTGAAAGAAATCAACCAAAACCCATGACTTCTGCACAAGAAGAGGGCCGTTTTTGTGCAAATTCCCAGGGTAGCACTGTACTTTTTTTACCCATCCAGATGAGTGTGTTTGCATCCAGCAAGACAGCTAACAGAGGGCAAGCAGCAGGTCTGCTGGCTGTGATGCTGTGAGATACTAACCCCCATAAATACTGGAGAAGGAAGCATTCTCCAGTGTAAGAAATCAGTATTATTATTACATTGCTGTAATAATTTGAGGGATATGTCTCCAGGGAGAGCACATAAGAGGACACAGTATTTAATTGCACCTTCTGCGTGAAACAATTCTAAAGCACTTCCTAATTATTCTGAGTGACAGTACCAAACTGCAGCCAGTTCAGACTTACTGCTTTACACAGTATTTTCAAGTGAAAGTGAAAGAGCATCTATTAAATTAGGAAAAAATAATTTTGGAATCAGGTGCTAAAGAATGGCACAAGTTAGTTCAGGGTCTTCCTTTTCAGGAAGGTACAAGGAAGTTTTTATTTCTGGTGACATGACCATGCAAAGCACACAGTTTTCATCTAGGAAAGCACGTGAGTGCTAGTCCTAGTATGTAGTCCCTTTAGTATCAGGGTTTGCGTGGGAGACCTGTGGTTTTTCGGTAGGTGGTGTACTACCCTGTTCTAGCAGAGAACAAGGAGAAATGTGCTGTGGAAGGTGCCATCTGTCAAACGTGTAGAATGAAATCAGGGGTATTATTAAGCATGTGCTTGTATTTCTTTACAGGAGCAGCTACAGCATGGTCAGTCTCTTATAGGCTATAAAGTGATCAGGACCAGAAACTTTCACTTAATCTGAAAAACTAGCAAATCAGCTATTAATATTTAGGGTTTTTACAGGCTGCATAAAACAAACCCTTTGAGAATATGTCTAGAAATAAAAATTACAAGTCTAACTACACTGATCAGACTAAATAAGTTTTGACATCTTTTTTAATATATGCTGATTTAAAGAGATGTAATAATTGAAATCCACCATCACCACATATTTGTGGTTGTGACAGAAACGTGTTTTTGTAAATAGCAGTCTACCCAGTTACTTTATCTCTACCTAAAGGTGACTGGCTCTATTGCTAGGGGCATTAGGCATAATGTTTTAAAAGCTTTAAGGTTGTAGTAAGGCATTTGCTAAAAGTCTTTTAAAAGGCAAGATGTTTAAGTCATAGGCTCGTGTTTTGCTACATGCAGATGTGTAGGTCTATATGCTCAAATATTATCATTAATTTTAAACATTTTTCTCATCCATGCCAGGACTGGGATTCTAATTGCAATTTTTGTTTGGCTCTCTCAACTTATGAAATTAACTGCTTGCATCTCACCTGTTAAGACAAAACTGCCTCTACCTTTTGATCTCAGAAAAAACGTAAAATAAAAAAAGTCATGAAAAATTATTTTAACTTAGCTTACATAGTCTAAAATTCCAGTAATAATGTAATTTAAAATTATTTAACCGATGTCCCTCAATAAATATTCCAAAATATATTGAGATGTAAGAAATGTAATATAGGTGATACTAATTATATAAGAAAGAGCTACATCATTTTTAATAACATGTTATCATGCTTTTATTTGAAAAAGGCAACACAAAAGAGTAAAAATCCAATCTAACATTGGCACCTTTTGCACATTTTCGGTAAGAATTGATGACTGAGAGTGGTTACATTTTTTGAAGTTAGTAGGACACACAAGTTTGCATGGCATTTCTGACTGTTTAATTCTACATTTCTTCAAAGCCTAAACAATAAACTGGTTTTGAGCTATATTGTTTTACTTTATATGGTTTGTTATTAACCCCAGGGGATAATTAGTTTTAAAAGATTACAAATTTACATAATGAAGACTTGTTCCAACTCTGAGAGACATTGTCCATAGGAAAAAAGGTGGTGCTTTTTTTTGTCCTTTACTGTTTTTTGAGATACATACTTTAGTAAAAATACAGTAACAATTCAAAGGTTCAAATTTGGTTTTCCTTGAAATTTACTGTAAAATGCTGTTGATATCTTTGGTAACAAGATCAGGTCCTTTGTAGGCAATTTTCTGGTTAAATTCATGCTGATCTGCAAGCCTGCATTGCTTATCTATAATAGTATTAAAATGTTTGCAATAAAATTTGAGTTGTTTGTAATATTTTGCAGTCATTTCACTAGATTTTGCTTGGTGGAATTATTTTTTTTTTCAGTCATTATCTTGTTTGATATCTTGTCTATTGTGTTTCTGCTTGGGATGCAGCTGAGGTTTCTTGGCTTTTTTTGCTACTGTTATTAACTCTGTTCATACTAGCAGCCTTGTATTTGATTCAGCACTTTGAAGGAAGCAGTCAGCTTTTGTCAGAAATCATCTTGGGGCAAGGTGTGGATCATAACAGATTCTGGTAACGAAGAATACTCAGGACTGGTGTTCTTAGTCAAGACCAATTAACGGTTGAAGACAGCAGAAATCCAGGACAATACTTAAGTTTGCCTTTTATAGGCAAAGAAACTTTGTGCATACTCAGAAGTGTATGTTGTTTCTTGCCTAGCAGTGAGTATGTTTGTAGCTCTCCTACCTGCCAAAGGTCCAGTCATCTTGTTTCTCTCACGAGACAATTTAAAAAAAAATTCCCAAACAATAGTTGCACACAGAGTAGCTGCTGTGAAGCACAATGGATTCTTTCACAGCTGTGTACCTGCCTGCAGAAGCTCAGATCCAAGTTAAGCTTTTGCCAGCATTCTACATATACACCTCACATTTTTATCACGTCAACAACAGCATTACCACAGTTACTGATACTGAGATGGAAAAGAATGAAGAACCGAAGTTTGTTTTGTCATTTTTTAGAGAAAAGTATTGCTGATAACATGAACCTCTGGGAGTAAGAACAGCTGTTGTAGCTATCATGTAACAAGTAACTGTCTTGATGATGTGTAGTGTTGCGTCTGTGGATGTGTTTTCAACTTTTTTTGTCCTTGGCACTCCTGACAACATCATAACTATGAGTTGCATAGTCTCCTCTGGGGAATTCCAGGTTTGTACTAGAGGAGTCACAGACAGACAGAAAAGAAAGGCAGGACATCAAGAGAAACTGCTGGTGGTTAGCCCCACACCCAGGCACATGCTGAGAGGAAGGAGGTAAGATAAGCTGTGGTTTGCTGTGGATGTGGACCAAGACACCAAACTCTCTTTAGAGATGCCCTTTATTTAGCAAAAAGTGCTAAGATAAACAATGATAGTGATATGAATTTAAAACTGGCTGAACGGTCAAGCTCAGAGTCCTTTGATTAGTGGCTCAAAGTCTACCTGGAGACAGTGGTGTATCTGAGAGATCAAAACCCTGTCCTATCTAGTTAATCATCTTCACCTGGATTTTGGGGCCAAGTTGTGGAAGTCAAAACTGGAAGGACTGGCTAATACACCAGAGGGTTGTGCTGTTGTCCAGTGGAACCTTGAGTGGCTGGACAAATGGACTAAAAAGATCCTCATGCTGTTCAACAAGGAGAAGTGCAAAGTCTTGCACCTGGGAACAGCCCCATGCAGTCACCCAGCTTGAAGGCAACTCTACAGAAAAGAACCTGAACTTCCTATTAGACTTGAAATTGAATATGGGCCAGTAATCCACCCTTATGTCCACACAACCAGTGGTGTCCTGTGCAGCATGAGGGATAGCTGCATTCATTAGAGTGTGCATTAGAGCGTGGCCAGCAAGTAACAGGAGGTGATCCTGCCACTCTGCTCAGCACTGAGGAGGCCACACCTGGAGTGCTGTGTCTGGTTCTGGGCTGCCCTGTACAAGAGAGATACAGACCTACTAATGAGAATCCTGCGAAGGACCACTAAAGATGATTAAGGGAATGAAAAAAAAAAATATATAAGTAATTCTCTGAAACCATCACACAAGAACTGCCAGGTTGGGGACTAGAATAAGTGGATCCTTCAATAATGGGGAAAATAACAGAAATGTCTGAGTAATGTTTTCCCTTAACAACAAAAGGCAGTACAATGCTGGAAGAATTTGGCCGACATTTATGTCCATTTTTTTTCTATACATATCTGTAATTCTCTAGCTGGAACAATTAGTTGTAATTTTCTTTTCTCTCACTGTTACCTTGAGTTGATACAACCAATCTCTCTTTGGGAACCAGTTCCAACTTTAAGGGGTTATCCTTCTTCCTACTTACTGAAATTTGTCGTTGTTGCAGTTCTTTGATAGTAAAGTTCAGAAGAGTCCAAAGGCAAGAATCACAGGAAGTCTAGTTGTATTATTCCAGTTTGAGTCACCTTACTGTCAGAAAAATATATGTAGAATTTATTATCTAAACTTTCCATTATTATTTAAATTTTAAAGTCTAAATCTGAATTTTTACAGGTAAGGGTTTGAATTCAAATTTCAAACAGCACCTCCTAATTTTGGCTGCCTCAGTTTGTCATTCCCAACATGAGATCTTCCTTTTAAAGTGACCTCATGCAGAAATGATGAGTTCTTCAGAATTTCGAATGTTGGGATCCAAAGACTTAAATGTATCTATTTATGATGAACTTCAGCAGTGATCTAGATCCCAGCAGAATCAATGAAAGACATCACTGTAAAGTCTAGTTTTTCATACATATCTGCAACTGGATTTTTGTCTTACAAACATTTTCTATTACTGTACAACATATTCTGATGGAATTTCTGGAATTTACAAAATTTCATGGGAAATAGGCAAGTTCAAATGTTATATTTATATTTACTTACCTTTGATTACCTTATGACTGAAAATAAACTCAGAATCTTAAATACCTTAGGAATTATTTGTTGCTGTGATATAATCCTGGAAAATAAAGACTGTCAAAATTAACTTAATAATTTTACTTAGTTAAAAATAAGTTAAAAATAATAATAATCTATTTCATTTTGCACCAAACATTTTCTTCAATTGAAATATTTCTACATTTGTATTAAGGCATTAAAATGTAATCCTATTTGAAAGTACTTCCTCCTGTGATACTGTGGAAGTTTAACCATAAAATGTTATCTATAATTTAGGACATTTCAGTTTTGACTCGATATTTTAACAGATTTTTTATTTTTAAAAAAAGTTCCTAAAAGAAGACAGAAGGTATGTGTAATCCCATATTATGATTTCACAAAAATTATTTTATTACAAACAAATCCTACAGGAAAAACTTAATCCTTGATAACAATGCCGAAGATGTACTGAATAAGCTGACAAATTTGATCAGAGGAATGCTTCTGGACAAGTCAGCAGATTGACACTTAAAAAAATGCTCAGTTCTAAAGGAAAGGCTCTAATTAGGACAGTTATATAGGAGATCAGATGGCTTTTCTTGCCCTTTGAGTGCTGTGGAAGGCACGCTTTGCATATACAGTCTCCCCTGGCATTTTGGGGTCCACTTTTTTCCTCTATTGCACTGGTGTCCTGTACAAGTCCTTGGGAGTTATACAGGGCATCTGATGGCAGACATTGTTTTTTCCTTTTCTGCTTCATTAAAAGAGTCCCAAATATTCCATTTTCTGAAGATATTTTGCTTCACTGCTGGATTCTACCCAAAGAAGGCAAGGTGATATGCTGTTATTTTTCATTGCTTTTTGCCCTTTGGGGCTGCTCTTCCATTTCAATCAGTTGTTTTGCTAAGGCATGACATACCCCCATTCTGAAATGCTGAATTTACATCCAGGTAAGAATCTGTGACCTAATTTATTCTACAGACTTTAATGAAAATTGTGGCATATATAAACAAGAGGAAAATACATACCCATGACAAAGAAGGGAACAAAACACTTTGTTGTACTATGTATAAACAAAATCTCAACATCTTTTAAAGGAATTTCTGGGTCCCTGTATAAACAATGTTAGGAGCCAGAATATGGCTGGTTCTTGCAAGAAAGCAACTATGAAGGTGTAAAGTAGCAGATAAGCAAAGGACAGCAAAGCAGCTGCTTCCAGGGAGGTACTGGGTAGCAGTAGTGGGTAGCAGTGGCAGGTACTGGATGGACGCCTTTCAGCCTGGCTTAGTAAAAGCAAGACAAGTGTTAACAGCACAAGGCTGTTTTACTGAGCGCTGCCTAGAAAGCAGCTGACTGTTCACTCAGCTCTGCTCAAGACTGGCAGGAAATGGAACAGGAACAGAAAAGTGGTTTATGGACCTGTTTGTTCATGATCTCTGTGAAGATGAAAGCCCTCAAAGTCCTGGCTCATTCTGCCCTGACCTGATCTTCTAAGGGCTCTTCACACGTTGATCCTTGGTTAGGGAAACATGCTGCTTCATTCAGAATTGTTCATGATATTTGGAAATGTTACTACTGAAGGAAGTCCCACAGGATTGTTTGAAATTTAAAATATATCTGTAAGCACTTTCTTTAATACAGCAGCAGTCAGAGTCCTGTGTACATTTATCTAAGTAGTTTTTGAGTTTAAAAAATATTCTAGATCTTGATACTTCTCTGGTGCTCAACAACAATGCTGCCTTCCCTCAGCCACATTTTTAGTCCATTCTACTTTACAGAATTTGGAAAGACTTCATCGTCTTCATGCTCTTGACATCTCAAGACTAATTTACAAGTAAAATAAAATTGTTCCCATTATTTCTAGATTGATGTTATACAAGTGATACATATCATCATGCTACTGTATTAGTGATGGCTTATTTAAATTTGCACTTTGGTTTTAGGATTAGAAAACTCCAGTAATTATGTCCTGACTTTTCAGTAGATACCATTTTAACTTAGTAATAATCTATTTTATTTTCCATCCATCATCTTTAACATTCAGTTGAAGTATTTCTATATTTCCGTTAAAGCATTAAAGTGTAATCAGGCAATCACTTGAAAATACTCCATATGTAATCTTTTATCCTCAAACAAGACGACGAAGCAGAGAACATAAATGCCACCAATAAAAGAATCGTGGTAAGTAATTTGATACTGATGCAAGCATTAAAAATTAATTATTTTAAATCCTTTTCACTCTGTCATTTAAAAAATTTGTATTAAAATGCTAATCACGTAATTTACTCCTCTATGTCTGAGCTGGAGAATGAAATTCAGATTGAGCAGATGGAAAATCTCATGTAGACTTACTGTATTATCTGCATAAAATAAAGGATATTAGATATTGACGTAAAAATCCAGCTGACCATCCTGATCAATTAAAATTGAAAAGTAATACTTTAAAAGTTCTATGTAATACCGATCTACCTTAAAAAAATCCCTGGTTTGGGGATATTAACTCTTCATATAATCAGATTGCTACCCAAGAAATATTGTTTAAACTTACTATTGAAGTGTGAAAAACCTGTCCTTAATCCATGCAGTATCATCCCGTTGTGGAGATACATGATTCCAGAATCCATTACCAGTCATAGCATAGTATGTGATAGTGCCTGAAAGACAACACATTTCAGTTAGAAACATACTAGGCAAGAATGTGTAAGAATGCCTTGCAGATGGCTCTAGATAGCTAATGTATGCATTTCAGCTGTGAGAAGTTAAACTAGTTCTAAAATAATTTGAATTAGAGTTCGAGAGAGGAACATTATACTACTTTTCTTTTACATCTTATCGAGCAGAGAATGCTTGCAAGAATTTAATGTTACAGTCAATTTATATCCCAATCTGGTCCTATCTAATAGAACTGGACTCCACTTTTTACCAGTTTTAAGACTTGTGAATTAAATGAACATAAAAGTTAATAATTAGCTGTATGGTCACAGATTTTTCTAATGCATATGCTGCAATTTTACATGAACTGCAATTGCTAGACCTACAAAATTGTCTGATAGTTTTCTGTTATACTCATGTAGGAATTAAGACTCATAACCTTATTTTTATTTGTTGTATAGATTATGACTTAAATTCTGAACTACAAAAATGACATAATGGTATTAAATTACCAAGCTGTACTGCATCTTATCTTTAATTCTGCTTAAGACATGAATATAACATAGCATAAATCAAGATACCCTTCTCTCTCTTTAACTAATATTTCTGAAGAGTTTTATTTTCAGAGTGATTTACAGGTCAAATTGTCATTATTTTTCATTTCTAAAAACAAGTTGTTCAGAACTTCCATTTTTGCTGCAGAGTCTAGTAGCAACAATGTTCAATGTGCAAAGCACTTCGAGCTTCTCAAGTGAGAGGCACTTTTACAAGCATAAGGTGATATTAAATGCAAGTATTACAGCGTTAATCTTACAGGTTAACACATTTTCTGGCAACAGCAGCTAAATTGTCATATTACCATAATTTAAATCAGAGGACAGCCAAACTGTATATGCAAGACTTGTCAAGATATCAACTAAATTCTTTATTGACTTAAAAAAACTAAAAAAGAACTGTTTTAGCATGTAGTGCTTTACAGGAAGTTTAACATTAAAAGGTTTTCAGGATTGTCTGTGACCCATTGGTTGAAAAGACATTTCTGGAATGGAATGGAAACCAACTAGTCTCCACATACTGTTTAGCTGAATACCCTCAGCAGAAAAAGGAGAAAATGGCTAAGCTTTAAATAGTGCAGATAGCAACTTGCTTCAGGCAGCAAAATATAAATCACAATGTGATTTAGTAAACATTTTTTCTGTTTTTTTCCTTGCAAGAAAGATGACTTTATTTCACAACTAAGCTTTTAAACAAACACAAGTAAAGCAATACAATAGTTACTGCAAAAACCTAAGAGTCAAGAAATATTTCTGTTGTTAGCATCATCAGTGATCAGCAATGTGATTCCTAGCAGTCATGTGACAGAATTTGATCCTTGTTGAAGTGCTCTCCACCAGTGGTTCCCTCAGGTGCCAGACCAGGTGTCTGGAATCCCGGTAGCAGGACAGCAAGAAGCACATGCACCAGGAGTACACAGTAGTAAAGAGGGTTTATTCAAAGTTACCAGGGTTTTTAAGGTCTCTAGTTTGGGGGCTGTGATTGGGTAAGGCTCAGGGAAAAGGGGGTGGCTTAAAGCACTCAGCTAGCCAATGGGGAAAGGGATGAAGCACATCCAGTAGGAATCCAGGGATCGGGGAAGGACAGGTGAAACAACCAATGGGGTTAAGACAGAGGTGGGCCTACTCCAGTGGGCAGGACAACATACCTCTGTCCTTGGAGTGCCACGAGGTTTTTCCCAATGTGGGGGAAACACAACACAGCTGTATCAGAGACCATACAACAAAAACGCAAAATCCTGAGTTTAAGCTGTAAATGACTGTTTTGTGCAGGGCTGCTGCTGGGGTGAGTTTGTCTCTAAAGGTGTTCCTTCTATGCATCATAAGACGAGCTTTCTCCCACAGTCATAATTCTTTTGTTCAAAAGTATGTTTGTAAAGACTGTTGAGCTGTCTCTTTGAAAACACTGGAAGCATAATTCAGCATTGTCATAGTTTAGCCCATCCCCCCAGTATTGGGGTAGAAAATGGTTAACTCCAGGTGAAATTCCAGCTAAGTAGCCAATCAGAGACTTTTGTGATGTCTCTATGAATGACATATTTAACAAACCGTAAAAGAAAGGTATTGCGCAGAAGAAATTTCAGCCCGGAGAGGAGCAGAGGATGAACAAGAGGAACAAGAAATAGCAATGTAGCCTCCAAGGTCAGTGTAGCTGGAGGGGGGAGGAGAGGCCCAGGGGGCGGGCCCCCTCTCCCCCTCCAGCAGGGGAAAAGACTTAAAAACTAAAACCCCTGCCACATGTGGAAGATTATTTGGAGTGAAGAAACCTTCCTGCAGCTCACAGAGGGCAGAAGAAATTAAGGAGTTAATGGGGCTGGGCCTGGCCCTTGGAGGGCAGGGATGGCTTGAGGCCAAAACTGAATCACTTGGAAGCTGCATGCAACAAGCTACAGAAGAATTGCAGCCACGGAATGGTGGAAAAGCCAGTGAACACTCCATTGAGGGACCGAGCCCCCTCACAACCTTGGGACTTTGTCCAAAAGCTGAGCCTTACACTAAGCCCCCTATACTGGGGGCCTGGTGCAATTTTGGACCAGGTGTGATGGCAGGATGACCCCTTTCACTGCAAATGGGGGAGCGGTGGTGAACTGGAGTAGCCAGCCACGGCCGAGAGCCAAGATTGGGCGTCTGGCCAAAAGAAGAATTCCAGAGAGCGAGAGAAGAGGCTACTTGGAGCAGCAGAGCATAGCACCAGAGAGCGTTCTTGGATATGGACTGAGCCAAAAGAAACCCAGAACCCCTGTGACCCAGGGAGGGGTGGTGACTCTTAGGAAACCCCCCAAAACTCCTCATGGAAGGAACCTCCATGGAGCCCTATACTCCGTGATGACAACATGGTGATACGAGTGTTCCCTCAAAACCCATGGTAAACCCTCAGTAGCCGCAGACAAGCTGCTAGAAGTGGGAGGCAGACTCCCCTGCACTCTGATAGAGAGAGATATTTTTGAGCTGCAGTGATTTGGAACTGTTACCTTAAAGACTTCTTCTTTCTCTAGACTGTTTTTAAAGAAAAGAAGGAGGGGTGGTATTTGTAAATATGTAAGTTTGTTATTATAAGAAAACTAGTCAGAGTTGTTGTGTATGTAAGTATTCCCTTAGTTCTTATTGTGTAGCAATAAATTTTAATATTAATCCCCATGTCAAGAGAACTGTTTTGTCTCTGCGAACTCTTCTTACCTATTAGCAAAATTTATGGGTTGGTAAAAACCGTGCAAGAATCACAGGGCTAAACCTTTGACAAGCATTATATTAGAAAAACTTTGCAACTGTAACATATGACAAATACAAAATAGTATTTTTAAATGTATTGAAATTACTCGCTTTTTAGACATTAATAATGGGTATTTTTCAAAAGCCAGGTAACATTATTTCAAACATAATGAATGGTATTATATTTTTAAAAATCTTCAAAATGCAACAACTGTGATGAATTTATGTTTCCTCCTGAAAGATAAAGCAGTTAAGTCAAACCACTGCACATTAACCAAGTCACAGTGCAAGGATAAAATCAAGGACCTGAAGGAGAAAATGCCAAGTCCTAGAAAAGAGAGTCTTCCAAACAGATAAGGATGATGACCTGATTCATCAGTGAACACTGTCCACTAGCCCCTTGTTTTTAACCTGCTGTTACAGAAAAATCCAGTATCTCAACAGTCCATCTTCTGTACTGCCGCAACAGCCATACTGCACTTGAAATTGCTGTGTTTTTCACCCCATTTGGTGCAGGAATCCTCAGATGGACTAGAGCCAGTTGGCTGTGTGCAGTACCACTTGGCATTAGGAAATCATACAGATGGCAGGCAGCATGGTCAGATGACAATGCAAACGGCCCATGCACTGCCAGAACAGGCTCTAGGTGGCTGCCTAAATAAAGTGGATATGGAGTGTCTGCATCTTTCCAAATATTTCTCATTTATTCCAAGGAAAGAACTGTAAAAGCGAATTAATTAGGTCTGTTCTTTTCAAAGATCCTGGGCACCTAAATGCTTCTAGAATAGTGGTATCTGTGATGAATAATGGTGTATGTATTGGTAACAGTAATTTTTTCTGTAGTTTAGTGGCCAGATCACTTTCCAGAAAAGGGTTTAAACATATCCTCCTACAATCAAAACTTCCTTTGTCCACAGCAAATGCTCTAAGCACTAGATGAATATATAGTCAGGGGAATGAATATATATAGTCAGGGGAAAGAAAAGTTCTCTATTATGGTAAGACTTGATGATCTTAAGGGTCATTTCCAACCTCAATAATTCTATCTGAATTTAAATACATTATTAAGTGCAGAAGATGGAGTTTCTAAGTTCCAGTTTCACATACATTTAATCTTTAAATTACATGCTTTAGTCAGAGGTATAAGAGAGAAGGGGAAAAGAGGCAAATGCTATTCTTGGATATGCCTTTCACATTCTAGGGGCTGTTTCCCCAAGTCACTATTGTGAATTCCATTCTCCTGCATCTCATTTTCTTTCTTCTAGATAGAATGAATTCTAGCTAAACCCTATTTTGAATGTCAGTTCCCATGAAAAACTTGAAGATCTGAGTATGATAGCTTAAGCTGTTTTTAATCATGATCATTTATGAATCCAGCTCCTAGAAAACAACTTTTGGTGTGCTTCTTAGAAAAAACTTTTCAATGTTCAAAAAGCAGCAAATGAGATTACTTTCACCACATTCTGTGAGGTCCTTCAAAAATTAAACAAATTCAGCTAATATCACTGTCTATTTAAAACCTCTTAATATTTAATTATTGCAATAGTATTCATAGATATGCTTACTAAGCCTTTTTATATGTTGTTGTACATAGGAACAAGGTATAATTATAGTACTAATCTTATCAAAACTGGAGTATATCAAATAATACATCTGATTAAAACCCTGGAGATACTTCTCTTTTCAGTTGTCATATGGAAAAATATTGGTGACATAAATGGATTGAGAGTAGCCCTGTGGAGAAGGATTGGGGGTTCTGATGGATGAGAGGCTGTACACGAGCCAGCAATGCGCACTCACAGCCAGAAAGCCAGTTGCATCCTGGGCTGCATCAAAAGCAGTGTGGCCAGCGGCTCAAGGGAGGTGACTGTGCTCTGATGAGATCCCACCTGGAGCACTGCATCCAGCTCTGGCCTTCTCAGCACAGGAAGGACATTGACCTGTTGGAGCGGGTCCAGAGGAGGGACACAAAAACGCTCAGAAGGATGGAGCAGTTCTCCTGGAGAAGAGGAGGCTCAAGGGAGACCTCATCACTCTACAACTACCGGAAAGGAGGTTGTAGCCAGGTGGGGTTTGGTCTCTTCTCCCAGGCAACCAGCAGTAGGACAAGAGGGCATGGCCTTAAGCTGTGCCAGGGGAGGTTTAGGTTAGATATCAGAAAGAAATTCTTTACGGAGAGAGTCATCAGCCATTGGAATGGGCTGCCCGGGGAAGTGGTGGATTCTCCATCCCTGGAGGTTTTTAAGATGAGACTGGATGTGGCACTTAGTGCCATGGTCTAGTAACCACAGTGGTAGTGGATCAAGGGTTGGACTTGATGATCTCAGAGGTCCTTTCCAACCCAGTCGATTCTATGATTCTGTGATTCCTACAAGGAAAGGCTGAGAGAGCTGGGCTTTTCAGCCTGGAGGACAGAATTCTCCAAGGAGACCTTATTATGGCATTTCAGTACTTCATATGAGCATATAAGAAAGATGGCGACAAAATGTTAAGCAAGGGCCTGTTGTGATAGGACAAGACATCATGGTTTTAAACAGGGAAAAAAGGCACTATGCAGGTGGTGAGGCACCGGAACACGTTGCTTAAAAAGGCTGCAGATGCCCCATCCCTGGAAGTGTTCAAGGCCAGGTGGATGGAGCTCTGAGCAACCTAATCTAGTGGAAGGTGTTCCTGCCATGTCCACTGCCCCCTTGGCAGAGGGGTTGAAACTAGATGATCTATAGGGTCCCTTCCAATTCCAACCATTCTGTAATTCTATGATTCTATGAGTTTTAGCAAAAAGTTAATCTTCAACTCAACTATTACTGCTTTTTGCTAGGCATTTCTTACATGCTAATTACACACAGAGCTGTTTTAAGACTTTGGACCTCAAATGCACAAAGATACTTCGGAAATACCGTTAACAGACCTTGCAGTGAGTGCACTAGAGCGCTATGTACCTGCTGAATCTGGTGCATAGGGTGTACCTGAGCATGTAGTGCCCAGGAGCTTTTCAGAGTTTAAAAACTGCTGAACCACAGACTGAACACAGTACACATATTGTGCAAAGTGAATATGGTGATTAATTATTTTCAGAAAATAGTCATCAGTGAGTTTAAACAGCATGACAACAAGAGAGAGAGAATTGTTAAAAAGAGTAATTTAATTTTCTGTATGAAAAAAGAGTTTAAATATTATGTGGTCATAAGGAGGAAGCCAATATGTGATTCAGAGGGGGAAAATAACCTGGCTTGCCCTCTATTTCTGTATCAGGACGTCCACTAGAGAGCCCCAGCCCACTGTTCTCATGAACCATTTAAAGTAATGTGTGGGCTGTATTAGCTTTGGACAGGCTATGAACAGGATGACTCTCCTGCACACAACATGCCTGCTGTAATAGGATCAATAAAGAAAAGTAAGGCCACTTCTATTATCCATCAAAAGATTCTTGTGTTAGGAGTAGGTACAGCAGAAAAAAGATGTCATTCTTTTCATTGGCTTTTCAAAATGAAAAAAAGGGAGAATGAAGAATATCACACAGCTGTACAGAGATAAAGAGGTACAGCCAAAGAACCTAAGGGAAAACAGCAAAAGAAGAGGTTTAGGAGGAAAATGAGGAACTTCTGTTTTTCACTGAACTTTGAGACAAGTACTTTTATGAGAAATTAATTTAACATTACATTACTCTGAGCTCCTAACTGTGAAATGCTATTAGTGTTTCTAGGTTTTTTTCTGTGGTTTTGACCTGATTTCCCTCTTACTTTCACAAAACAACATCATCTATTCCCAAAAGTTTTGAAACATTTACAGACATGGGGTTATAAATTACTTGGGCAAAATTACAAATTTTTAGCTGATGTGAATACTTTGAGATGGAATTTTTGGTGTTTTCCAGAACCAGTCATAGGAGCATGTGACCTTTCGTGTTGTTACATAATTAGATCTATGAAAATTTTTTCAACCGTCTTCGCTTTTCACACTGTTCTTTGTATCCAAAGTATGTATGTAACAGGTACTTATCACAGAATGTCAGGTAGACTTCCCCATCCTCTTCTGGAGGAGATCAGAACACATGCAGTATTGTTTCTACTAAGTGATTTCTCTGTCCCTCTGTACATGTACAGTAGGTTTTAAAACCAGACACTGTATTCTACGTTTCCTTTCAATGATGGAAAAAAATCTAAATAAGAGCTATCACTGCAAGTTTGCAAGGTGAGACACGGCATTTTATACCCAGTCTTTTGGGTGCAGGAAAAATTAAACGGGATGCAAGACAGCCAGTATTAGAACATGCCATAAACTTTTAATTTAATGCAAAAATGTAGATGACAAGGAATCATGCCTTTCTTCTTGAAAGTTTTGTCTGACTAAACTGGAAGTGCTTTATGGATGATTGAAAGGATTTTACTCATTCCCTTAAACTGCCTGTAAGAAAATTCCATTTTTTAGCTTTTCCTTCGGCATGTCAAACTTGAGACAAAGGCCTGGTTTATTGGTATGAAATAAGAAGGAAGTATTTCAGTCTGTAAGGTTCATGAATAAAGAGCAAAAGTATTAGCTGGGATTTTTTAGACCTGCCCAAATAAGTCAGGCCTTAAAATCCACATATACCACTTTAATGTCATGTATATCAAAGCTGAAGGGGTTCTTCCAATAACAATAAAAAAACCCTTTTTTGTGTTGAAGTTATTTTAAATTAATTCCAAGTTTTGTAACCGTGGAAAACTTCTGCCACTGGTATCTGCAGGAGATAGAGCACTAAATCTTCACTCTCTGCAGATATTTATGGATGTTTATGAAATGTTTTTGGTTTGAGGTTGAGAAAGAAAAGGAGATCGATAGTGACAGTGTTAGGCTGTGTCAGTGGACCGACATCTTGCATACTTAAATTTGTCACAGGCTGTTTGTGAGGGTGAAGAGGAAACATTGGCAGAAGGGTTTTGTCCCTTTAAAGCCTTACGTGCTGAATCCAAAGCCTATCTGTATGTCTAATCCACCTCCCTACAAGGGGACTAAAATTTCAAAACCAGGTTTGACCTCCTCAAGAGTCTTTTCTACCTCCTTCATTTTCATGTCCCTTCAGAAACCCATCCCTACATGCCTGCAGGAGCAATCACCCCAAAATGATCAACTGTGAAAAGCCTGTGTAGCAGATTTTATCTGAGGAATTATTACCATATTCATAAAGTAGCAGCTCTGTGGATTAGCGAGTCAAGTACTCAAAAGCTGTTACAGATCTTTCCTGCCTTTTCTCAGCTATACTCTGAAAAAGTGTGTAAAGTTCCCATAGACTGATGCCCAAATATTTTCTGCTTTATGTATTACATATCTTTTTTTGCTGTATTCAAATTCCCAGTGCACTAGGTGATTAAAAGGTGACCATAAAAAACAAGTCTTTGAAAGAAATAAATAGTCCCATTCTCATATATGACCGTTTTGTAAATGTACACATTTAAATGCCTTTTTCCAAATTACTTGGAATTGTAAAGTTCCAGAAGCATTAGGAATAAAATTATTCAATTTTATTTAGTAGGAATTTCTTTTATTGGTTTGAAAAGTGAGTTGAAATTGCTTGGAGCTACCTTCTTAAATAACTTTCAGACTGAACACATACATTTTGCATGCAAATAAGATAGAGACACTGTGACTACATATAGCTATACTTAATTTGAATATACAGAAATAGTATTTGCATGTGTGAACTTTACTAGAGGACAAGTAAGAGAGTTTTAAAAACAAGTTTTGAGTTTTCTAATCTTCTGCAGGATAACAAATATTTAGCAAATTAAAGACACATAGGAGTATCAGGAAATTAAATTTAGAAACTGATGGAGGAAAAATAAGGAAAATAATCCAATATATTGTCATAATTCAGCATTCAATGAGAATGTACTTGATTCACAAGCACAAATAATAACAATAAACATAACACAAACTTACATTAGCCAAAATTTGGTAATGGCAAGTTGGTAGACCTTGCTTTCCTTCAGATACAGTCCTTGATTTTGCACTGAGTCTCTTACAGTTCTGTGCCCTGGTTCTGTGTCTGGATGAAGTCCAAATTCTATTCCTGCTACCAGAGGAAATCTGGAAGTTAAGAAGACAAATACTAGATAGGAAAAAGAATAAATCAAATTAATGAACCATTCAGAGCAACGCAGTAAGAGGCAGACTCAGAGCAAAAAAGACATTGCTCTTAAAATAAGATTAATGATCATACTTGCATCAAATATCCTAAAATCATAAGAATATTTGAAGCAGCAGCTGTTACTTTTTTTTGCCAGCAGTCCAGAACTGGTCATCTGTGTTAAGGCACTACCAAATGAAAGGTGTCTACATTTTTGTCCCAGTATTTATATAGCACTATATAGCATTATATAGTAATAATATTAGAAATGTTTATTACAGAGAAGTAATCACCATACTTTTTTTAAAAGTGTATCACAAGTTTTGTGATACCATTATCAGCATTCAGTGAAACTGTATGAAACATTTTATGTACCTAAGACAACTAATATTTTTTATACACAGGTAGAACAGAATGGATGATCACTCTGCAGGCTTTTCATCAAAAGCTGGGAACCCATAAAACTCCTTTAAAAAAGCTTCCAATAGTTGTTTCACTGGATTTTCTAGTACTAGCGGTAGATCTAGAACAGGGAAGATAGCAGAAAGAACATCCATAGTAAAATCTTCTGCAGGGTATACTCATTTTAAACACAGGGTATATACAAAATCAAAACAGAAAATAATGACATTTCTAGTAGGATTTTTCTTAAATAAACATTTGGCTAAATAATACATTATCATGTTGAAAGATCTGAAGTTAGCTGTTATTTGAGGTTATTCTAAACAAGAGGCAATGTGTATTAAAAAGTTGTTCAAATAATAATGTTGTAGGAGCCAATACTGCAAAGATCTGTACACATATTTAATTTTATGTGCAGTAAACAGTCTTAGAAAATTAGGCAAAGACACCGACTTAATGACTTGTATATTTAAGTGTATGTTACTTGTTGTTCTAAAATATTGCATAGATGGGTAGATGGAGAAGCCAAAGAGGTAAGTGGAGATAGCAATACCATCAAAGTTGATTGTATATGAAGACTTGTTAAATCTTTCACTTTTTAAATAGTTTGGTACCATTTTGGTTTAAAGCATATTTGGCAAAACAAACTGCTCTGCAGATTCACTTCAAGATACGTTGGAAATTTGTTCTCAAACTGGTCATACTGAGGAATGGGACTAATCATGAAAATCGTGCTTTCAAGACTAGAACCCAAGCTATTTTGTCTCATTACAGTACTGCTGTACTTTAACACAGCATCATTATTCACTCTGACCATATCTGCCATACAAGGACAATATGCAAGCAGATAGCTTATGTGTTTAGTTCATATGTTAACATGCTGATATATTCAGTATGTGTATTGATACATAAGGCATTAAGATTTAAATTTTTTTCTGCTAATTTTAAGTTTCTAATTTCTTCAGAGATTTCTTTTCTTTCAATATATCTATATTTGAATGCTTCCTTTTGTGTTACAACTCCCAGACTTCTGGATTTGCTCTTACTCAGATATTCTGGAAGGTCTACTCCAAACTAAATAATTAAGATACATTTCTAAGGTCAAATATTAATATATTCAGAAGATTCTGTGTTTCCAAAAACATTTTAAATTATGATTAGAAGTAGCTACTTCGACATCATCAGCATAAGCAGCTTCTAGTATTGCACTGGCCATAGAATTTCCTAGACTGCTTTCTGCTCCCACAGCATTTATACAACCATCTAGTTCTCTCACAGATGGGCAAAGAACTACTTGCAAAAGATGCTGAATAGTAAGATTTCCCATGTACTTATTTACAACAAACATTCTTTAACTCTATAAACCTGTTTCAAAAAGTTTCAGCAGAAAAACATGAAAAATGTGGATTATCCCTTCAGTCCTATAAATCTCAATAAACATATAAAGCATTATTAGTTTTGTCCTTAATTAATACCAACACTTCTGAAGCCACCTACCCTATACTCTATGCCCACACTTATGGGAAGTTTATCAATACCAACAAAGCTACAAAATACATCACTTCAGGTTTATCTCAGCAGGGGAAATTACAGTCTAGCATTTCTTCTTACTGTATCTGATATAAATGATTTACAGATAAAAATAGTGGACAGTAGAAGTGATCAAAACCTGCTGTAAGATGATAAACTCAAGACATTCCCACAAGAGTAATAAATACAGTTCTATCCATTGTTGTACTTTGGGAAAAAAGCTTGATTGGACAGCAAGAGACTACTCCGTAGTTGAATGAACTAGAGGAGTTCGTTCTCACGCAGAGAATCTGCAACACAAAGTATATCTGGGATTTTACTTGTGAGCTTTGAAAAGTCAAAATTGCTTTTATTTGATGTTGCCTCTTCAAGAGCAAGATAAAAGGATTCAAATTATGGTAATAAATCTTAGAAGAAAATTGAGAAGAATTTAGAAAAAACTTGAGAATACCTGAAAACAGCTGATAACCATGTGCATCAAATCAACAGATTGTACCTTGGTGCTTAAATCTGTTCTTAGAACCATTATTACCTATGATCACTTCCTGAGCAATTTTCTTAACTATTCTCCCACTGAAATATTCAAAACAAATTCACTTGTGTTCAACAACAGAAACACTTCTGTGGGTTTAAGATCAGGGACTGCAAACAACTCCACAGTCAATCTAACGGTCTTAAAGTTTTGCTGTAATGCTTGCTGGGTTTAGCATCTCTTGTGAATACCAATGATCTAATTAAAATTGTCTTCTGTTCTCCAGAGTTCCCTCAGGAGCAGAGAATATAGCAGAGGCCATGCTACTGCAGCAGGTCAAAGAGTGCTTTATGGGAATGTACCTGAGGTTGAGTGCTGCATCTCAGACAAAATAGCTCATTTAAATGTAATACTATGTAAGGAATATTTTATTCACAGTAAAAATGCACAGTGCAACTCAAGAGAAATAACAACCTATGGGATTTAACATAAAGGTCTAGGGATTGGAGTATGTATTATGATATGTAACTATAATAAAGAAAAGCCTTATGATTAGAATGTCCCAAAATACATAAAATAGCATGTTATTAGATGATGCAGTCTTTCACTCTGCCATTGTTTCTAACTGTTGAATCAGTAGCTATGTCAAGAATAATTAATTCATTTTAATCCATCTACCATTCACATAAATCCTATGCCACGTAATTCAGCCACTCTTACCAACACATTCTCTCAAGAATTTGGCAAGTAACACACAGAGATGTCAAGGGTACTGGTTTTTTACCATAAGCAGATAAAGTAATATTTTAGAATCAAACTGCATAAATTACAAGATTTCCAAAACCCATTTTCATAGTTGAGCTTAAAACTAAGTTTGATGATGTGATGTTGGCTGGGCAATCACAAACTATATAAAGTTTACCAAGGGCAACTGCCAGATTCTGCACCTGCCATGGCAACCCTGGATGTACCTACAGATAGGGGAATGAGATGCTGGAAAGCAGTGCTGTGGAAAGTGACCTTGGGTGTCCTGGTGAATGGCAGGACATGGGTTGAATATCAGTCAGCAGTGCCCTGGCAGCCACAAGGGCCAACCATGTCCTAGGGGGCATCAGGCAAAACATTGCCAGCTGGTTGAAGGAGGGGATTGTCCAGCTCTGCTCTGCACTGGGGCAGCCTCACCTTGTATACTGTGTGCAGTTTTGGGCACCACAATATAAGAAAGGTATTAAGCTCTCAGAGAGTGTCCAAAGGAGGGCCACAAAGATGGTGAAGGGCCTTGAGGGGAAGCCGTATGAGGAGCAGCTGAGGCTACTTGGTGTGTTCAGCCTGAAGAAGAGGAGACTGAGGGGAGGCATCACGGTCTGTGAGGGGAAGCAAAGGGGCAGGCACTGATCGCTTCTCTTGTGACCACTGACAGAACTCAAGGGAATGGCAAGAAGCTGTGTCAATGGAGGTTGGCTATTAGGAAAAGATTTTTCACCCAGAGGGTGGTTGGGCACTGGAACAGGCTTCCCACCACCTAAATTCATGCTCAGATAGGAAGCTGGGATGCAGACATAGTAAAACTCTACATCCAGGAATATGAAACTGCTCTCTGGTCCCGTATTCATAGAATCACAGAATCACAGACTATGCTAAGTTGGAAGGGACCCACAGGGATCATCGAGTCCAACTCCTGGCCCTGCACAAAACACCACAAGAGTCACACTATGTACCTGACAGCATTATCCAAATGCTTCTTGAACTCAGAGAGGCATGATGCTGTGACCACTCCCCTGGGGAGCCTGTTCCAATATTATTTATATGGACACTGAAAACAGCTGTTTTTAAAAAAAATTTAATTCTTATTAACTGTTAATTTTTTTAAACAAATCATTAATAAAATCACATCCACCTTATGGAAAATATGGGCGCTGAAAGAAATGAGGCTGCCACCACATGGAGTTCGATTTTGGGAAATACCCGCCGATCTTTCCAGCGTTCCCCTTTTATTAGGGTTCCTTCATAAACAGCACCTGGTGTTTGTCTTTTAGTTAACTGGAATTCCCAGGATCGTACTAAACCAGTGCCCTGATCGCACACATTCACCTTGCATCATATGGTGGCTGTGTTCAGCCACAAGAGAAAAAGACGTGCTATCATGCAGACCATTCAAAGCAGTTTTCCCTATGAGAACACAGCACTCTCTTTATCAAAAACACCAGTCAAGGCCAAAGCACTCCTTTTTGATCCTAATTAACTGAACGCAGGTGCTGCTGGCTCAACTTGTTCTCACACCACCTGAAGATTCAGAGTACACTCAGTGATCACTGATATTATACATAAATCTTTTTCTACATTTCCCAAAATCCTAGTTCTTTGAAAATCATCTGAAAGAATGAAACAAAGTCAGGGTTTTGGGGGAAGGGGGCTTTTTTTTTTTTAGAAATTTCTAAAACCAGACTTTATACATAATGCATGCTCCATTCATCTTTTTTTTTTCATAATAGTTTTCATGGCCAACTAGCATCAGATCAATTCCTTGGATATTATTGGCAAATCCGACACTATTTGTGTCATAAATTGTGATAAGCTCGACCCCTTCTGCTTTAAATTTTTAAGATATTGTTGTTATCTTCTGTATACTCTAGGTTAGTTTGTTGATAGTAACAACGGTATCTAGCCTGTTAACCCAGTTTTTATACCATTCCATTTAAGTTTAGGTTTGGGCTTGAGTTTTTTTACTGTACTGTGACTTACTAGTTTCAAAGTTAATCTGTCACATACATTGCACAGGAAGCCTGGAAAACTGCATTTGTACATATTCTTCCAGAATATCCAATGCTAAAACCAAATTCATCGTTTCCTAAACTTAAGTTCAGGAAGCAATTTTTTCAATTTAATACAAATAATTACATTTTAGCCAAATGCTGGTTTTATGTATCATTTACCATGAGATAGAGATTGAGGAAACATACATTTTGCCTTGTCCTTAAAATAAACTTGATAGGGAGATTTATTCAATCTTTCCATTACAGCAAGAAAATCTGGATCAATTAAATACATTTTTGTATCTATTCTAAAAACAAAACTGCGTCTCTTTCAATTCACAAGTTTAAACATTCATAAATCATCCTTATGGGAGCATTTTTTATTAAGACTGAAGAAAAAAGTTTACATTTAATGTTGAGATGGATAACTGAGGTAAAAAAAAAAAAACAACTCAGCTTAGTATGAGCACTATAGCCTGCAAAAAAACCATAAAACAGGACAACAGTAGGCATAATACAATACTGACCACAGTATAATATGAAACTAGAAGCAGAAGATGAAAACAGGCCAATTAAAAACATACGGCATAAACTGTGAAGAATGTAAAGCTTAGAAACAATAGGACAAAGTTGAAAAGAAAAAAAGACGAGCAAAAATGCAAATCCATAAAACAACAAAGCACTTATTTTTTTGTCTCTATACAATAATTCAGTCCTACATCTTTTAGGAGAGTAGTCATACATTCTCAGATCTTTAGCTCTTTGCTGTCAGCACAACAGCCTCAGTCAGGATTTTAAAAATATATTTCAAGGTAAGGATGTGCTGTGTCTTTCTGGACCTCTTCAGGTCCTCACACATGCTATGTCCTTTTCTCAATCTAAGTAAGATTCATTAAAACTTGAGATGCTTTTTTTTTCCCCTTTGAAATGCATTGTCAGAAACATGGGTCTTACTGTGTATGTCTCCCTAAACCTTCTCTCTTCAGAATTCATGATTGTGTTTAATAATTTTTTACTCTTACAGAGCTATTTACTTCATTATCATATAAAGATCAAGGAAGAAGTATTCAAAAGGGCTCTTCTTGTTTCTGTCACCTTCAAAGAAGAAAGAAGGAAGAAGAATTAGAGGAAAAGGAAGTTGCCAGGTAGAGCCTTCATCTGCACGTTTCTAGGGTTCCAAGCAATGCAGCTACCACCACAAGCAGAAGGACACTTCTCTTACTATGAATTTCTCCATTGCCTCAGTAACCAACCAACAGAGTAAAACTGGAAGCCTACAGCAGCAAACCAGCACACCCACACCAAAATAATGATTACCAAACTTTCTGCACAGGTAAAGAGATAAAATTAGGGCAATCTTCAACTCAGTTCGGTTTTCAGAATTGTGTATATAATGAAAAAACAAACCTGGAAATTCTGGAGAGTATCTTCTGAGAAGCCACCATTCTGCCATCCTAAAATAATACGGTGGAGGGTGGATAAGGGAAACCTTTAATTTGCTTTCATATGGGTAAGTATGTTTTGTTTGGGGGTTGTTTTGGTTTGGTTTTGTTTGTTTGTTTTTTGGTTGATCTTCATATTTGGAAACACCCCACTTTATTCAGTTCTGGTTTTCCTTAAAACTCTCCCTGCTTTCAGTGAATGTTCTTTGAATAACACCAAGCAGCACCATCATTCTCTCTCAAATTTCTTCTAGATTTTTAGAAGAATAATATTTAAAAGTTAGGCAAACAAAAAGGAAGGTCCTCATTACTGTCCTTGTATGTCACACATGCACAGCCAGATTCTCAGAAGTACATAGCGTTGATCAAGAACAATTACAGGTTTTATCTGCCTGTTTTGAGTTGAAAATTATACCAATGAAATTCCCATGAAAGGGGATTTAGTGGGTGGATGAGCTTAATGAAAGCAGGATGAGCTTAATGAACGCAGGATGATAACTGATTAAGGACGAGTACAACAAAGGCACTTGGCAGTATATGTTTTTATCAAGAATGTCTTCATTTCAGAGCAGTTACTCAGAGCAACACGGCTAAAAATCTTGTACAGCAAAATAAGAGCTCAGGTTTCCCCTGAAATTCCCAATGAACATTTGATTCAACCCAAACTGCTATTTCTTGTAAAAATGAACTATGCTGCTCTTGCCATGTACCAAAAGTAGATTAAGTCACTGTGATGTGCTGGAACGACACTTACATGGAAAACACATAACTTCCCATAAGATTTAAGCTTTCATTTAAAGAAAATATGAAAATGCGGTTATTAAAATTATTTTTAAAATACAAAAGTTTATTAACCTGCAAGGTAAGAGTCCAGATGATAGTTTTCAAGAAGATGTGATAAATTTCTGTTCATTTCAATAAAACATTAATTCCAAAGTGGAGTAATGGTAATTTCAAAAATCTCTTCCAACCAGTTACCAGATACGTGCAACAACAGAATAACTGAATTCGATGTAAAAAATTACTTTGTAGGGTTACAATCTGTCTTCAAACATAGCTAGTGAATAGCTATAGGAGGAGCAGAGGAATGAAGATATGAAGTAGCCAGTCAAGCTTATTCACAGAGGCCAAATTCAAATGGCAAATAGAAGAGGTTTCAGAGTACTGCTTCTTCTGATGAGTTTACTAATTACTAATTCTTATCTCCTTAAAACATAAACAGAAATTTGTCAAAATTACTTGGCCTGAGTGTGCAGTTTGATTTAGTTTCCTGACTTTTCATTAGGTCACTTGCTCTCAGACATAAATTTGGATTATTCCTTGTAACAGCATAATTCTTGTGCTATATTTACATTAGATACAGCGGTGAAGTTTTACTATCCTTCATTTGCCTTTGTCATCTGAAAATATTTGTCCTTTAAATTTTGACTTTTGCTTTTTAAAATCTTGAAAGAGAACAGTCAAAATTTTATGTAAATACTCCTCATTTTAAAAATGTAAACATGTAGCCTGCCAGCAAGACTCCTCTTGTCAGTGTAATTTATGCTTCTTGCTATTCCATTTATGAGCAGTGGGACCATTGTGACCAGGAGACAGCACAGACAGTGGAAAACCATTCTGAATTTACCAGAGATTTTGTATAGGCCTTTTATTTCTAGTAAACACTACAGAACAGCCATGGACATGATAATGACTGTGAATTTTGCCATCTCTTTCACTTCTCTAAAGAACATGGGTTTTTAAAATGTTCCTGAAGATGTAGTGGAGGACATCTGTCCAGACTTTTTTCCTGTAGAAGTAAACAGGATGAAGAGTACTTGAGTTTGGTATTTATGCATCACTCTCAGATTCTCAAAAGACTGTACATGGTTTTTTGAATTAAATATATGTTCCCTGAATACATAAAATGCTGCAATTTATACACTTAATCTAAACCCACAAACCCCACATATTTCTCCTATGCGTCCATCAGGCAGTCTCTAAACCACTATGTGCCAAACATTGCATTTTCTAAGTAGCAGAGTACTGATATATCTATAGATTTTAATTACCTAAACTATCTATTTGGCTAGAACTCTGTTCTCTCAGTCCTCTGTCTAACAGCTGCTCACAAATCTATGGTGTTTTCTTTTTCATAGCTGTTCCTATTCTACTTTAATAATAGCAATCTTTGAGAGTTTAATCTTCTCCAGTCCATTAATAATGTACAGATTTATTGTAGGACTTTATTCTAATATTTTACTACATGGTAGTTTATTAAATTTGTTATGGGACTTGTGATTCAATTGTGATTATTTTCATTAGAAAATAATATTATAAAACTTAGCTTTTAATTGTTAGTTCTTATAAGGGTTTTTTAATAATTTTGGGCTTTGTGTTCTATGACCGTAAAGGTAATTTGTTGTGGCTTTTTTATAGATGTTTACAGGAAGATTTATCGGTGATCTTTTTTATCTTCCATTTCTAGGGTGGCTTTGTTTTATGCCAGATTTTCTGATAATAAAAAAATATATAATATTAAGGCAAATTTATATTCATTTATTGCAATCATTCTCTATTGTATCAACTACACTAAAGCTAAAAGTAAATTATTCTATTGATACTTTTATAATGAGAAACTCATATTAGCCTTGTTAATTTCAGAAATCATTCTTAATTTCTGTAGTTTGAAGATTTGATATGCTAATGTTTGGCCCTCTTTTCCTCTTAATAATGGAAGTGCTGATGGCATTAATATTATGTTAGTAATGATACTGTATTTTAAAAAAATTATAGAGGTGAAAGCAAAAAATATCTGGTTCTGTGGGCCATTTTCTTGGACTTCCTTGTCATTAAATCTTATATTATGTTGGGCAAATCCAACTAAATTTGGAATAGTTCATTGGCTAGCTACCTTAGTGCTCCCATAGGTATTTCCATACAAATTCATGTTGGACTTAAAAATGTAAATATATGTGGTAAAAGAAATACAGAAAGTGGGAACATATCCTGGACTGTCTGATTTAGAATTTCTTTCATTCTCTGATTTAAAGAACTCAATATTTCTTAAGTGTCAAAAATCTTACCACAACAACTTTTAGAGTCTTCAAGACATGACTTATGTGTCAAAACAATTTTCTGCAACACTTACAGAGAAGGCAAGTAAAGTAGACTTAGCCATTTTTACATTTTTGCTAGCTTAAGCATGTTGTTTCATGCATTCATAACCAAGAGCAACATGCCTATACTGGGCTGACAGATACAGACAGACTCCCTAATGGCTACATTTTTAAAGAAATTCCAGTGATGACAAGCAAAGTAAGCCTCTTCCTCAGCATTTCCTCTGCTAATACGGTGTATGGACATTAGCTTCCTAAGTGAACTTGGAAATTATTGAGACTTCTAAGACAACAGAACTTAGGAAAGTGTTTCTGGTTTTTTTTACAATCTCAACTGATTGCCTGTGTTTGTTGAACTGTGACTATAAATTTCACAGGACAGATGTATCTTTCTTTGATTTGAAGGGCATCTATGTATTTTCAGACATTTAAAATGTACTTGAGGTCAAAAACCTGTATTGACTTCTAAAGGAACTAAATATGATACTTTCCTATACCTTGGTATTAGACTGGTAGACAGTTTAGAATACATTAATGTGCAATCTTTGCTACAAAGTCAAAGTAGTGATTTGACTTGGTAAGTCCTGCGCTGAGCACGGGCTGAAGAGAAAGAATGAGGGGAGCTGTCACTACTGGAGGATTTCTGAAGGAAGGCTAACACTTTGGATACATGAAAGACTTCTTTATGGAATCAGTATATCTCCTATGGCCCTTCTTTCCCTAACATGCCAGCCTGTACAACATGATTAATAAAACAGAAATGGCCATTGAAGCTGTGATTCTCACATGCATTATACATTGTTATTTGTGATAGTTAAAACAGTTTTACTCCACAGGAAGCCTGGTACAAAAATCAAGTACTTCCTCTTCTGACACTGATCTGACCTTTCACTTCCAGGGAATAAACCTGTGCTTTGTTTAAAATGTACACTACTTACTTAGAAAGACAGTCAGTTTACCTTCTTTTAAAAAAATATTTTAAAGAAATATGGAAAAGTCTGTGTTGTTATTGTTTTCATTTTAAATATAACTTTAAACTTATATTTTATTTTTCTGTCCTGAGGAGATCATGCAGAAAAACTTTCCTTTATTTTCTTCAGTACCTGTTTCTCAGTTTCCTCTTCTTTCTGTGTATCTCTACAGAAATGGCCTTTTTCCTCCTATATTTCATGCCTTTTTTTCACTTTTTTTTTCCTACGAAGACATCTCTTCACATTTCTTAGATAGTGTCTCTTTCGTCTAGTCCGCTACATTCTACACCCTTGGAAAATACTACCAGAAGCCAACCACCAGAGCAATAAATGGATTAGACAAAGATTGCAATAAAATGGAACAAGACAAACTTACAAGTAAGAAAAAGTAAGTTCATCTAAGTTCATTTTTTAGAATTACCATAGAGGCTAGGCAGAGGAAAGCCTACATATATGCTTTTAGTTCATTGTGAGTTGTAGAGTTGCAAAGAATTTGACTATATAACACGCCGTGTACTCTCTAAACTTATCTCAAGGTCACCTACCTGTGGTCTTGAGAGGATGCCATGGGAGGGAGCAGCAAGACCCTGCTTCTTGCAACCCATTGAACACCAAGACATAAAGCTAGAATAAGGAAAGGTTGACAAAACTCTAGTTCAGACAAAGGAAAGAATCATGTCTCTCACTTTTCAGGACAGTTTTGCAAAATACATACCTCTGTTTTCTCAAGAGAGCATTTTGTTTCCTGGTGATACATATTTTCAAACCCAGACTGCCCATCCTGAGACAGCATTTGGTGACTTAGCTTGGAGCTCTTTCCCTCATCCCAAAAATGGAGATGCCTACAAAAATCATATTTTCTTATGCATCCCAGCCTGAGTTGATCCCTCTCACTCCTGCTTCTTCGACATAACCCTAGGGTGCCATCAAATTCATCACATTTCATGATGACTTCAGAGGCCAAACCTACTTCCAAATGTGGACATACTGAATATACAAACAATGAGGAGTGAACTGGGATTTCAAAACTGTTCCAGATGTTGGCAGAAGGGCAAAACTGAGCCTGAGCTGTGACTCAACTTTATACAGGGCAGATAAAACACCAGGAACTAAATCCAATATTTTTTAAATGCCAGTGGGACTTTGGCATTGACTTCAAGGGACAGGAAGTTGAGCCAAGGCAAGTAATGTGAAAGCAAAAGTGCGGCACTCTTCGGTAGGTTTATTGTTACTGTTGTTAGGTTTAGTAATAACATTATTTCATTATTGCTATTGCATTAGCTCTTAATTAGACTAGAAATCAAGTAAGATAAGACTAGAATATATGACTAAAATGGTACCTGAGCAATGATTAAAACACTAGTATTGATATAGAACAGTACCATGTTTGAATTTCCATTTACAAATACATATGTTCTTATCAGTATAGATGTTAGGAGATAATGTGTTTATTTTGTTTTTTGGCAGTATTAAAAATATTTTTCTTGTCACTGGGAAATGTTTTTTTCTGTATATCGTAGCAATATGATGTCCTCACTCAAAGCTTGTGCTCATGCAATTATTTCCTGTGAGTAATAGAATTATCTATGAAAAAAATACCATGTCCCTAAAATAGCACTTGCTTAGTACTCTGAATGCCGAAAATCTAGTAGTATGTTTACAAAGGTAACATTACAATTACAAGGTCATTTTAGTTGTAACTAAAATGATAACAGCGCTTTCAAGTGATGCAAATCCATCAACGTTATCTCACATCCAATAGATTCCATTTCTGTGAAAATAGTAGGAAATGAATGTCTAAAAAGGATTTCAGAGTAGATTAATAGACAATGTCCAGACTAAGGTAGCTATCAGTTGTCTGTGTTACAGTAATGTTCAGCACAGCGTGAAAAGAGTCCGTCAATCTGCCAGAGTGCCATCACTGGCATATTCAAGCTTCTTGGCAAGATTAGGTTACGCTGTGTGATGTCTTTGATGTTGCTTTGCACATCACCAAAATACAAAAAAGCTTTTTTTCAACAGCCTAAAGAAACACAATTATATCAGAAGTTAGCTAAACAGCTCTAGCCACCTGGCTAAAGAGAGGAATGGGACCAGCCCTGAAGCTGAAGGTGGCTCAGGCCATAGCTCAGCCCTGGGCAGTGGGGTCCCTGAGCAGCCCTAGGCTAGGGAGCTGCAGACACAGCACAGGCACAGCCCCACAGTCCTCTGCATTGGAAGCGGTGGTGCCCAAGGTCTGGGAGGACTGAGAGCATCAACCTGATGAACTTGGCACACAGAGTAAACAATTTCTCCACTTCATTATTATTTAATCTTTTCTACAATGAACAAATGCAATCTAGTTGCATCACACACACCAGACATTTTCACAGAGCCCCAAAGTACAATGGTTTTTAGTGACAGAAACGAAATCATAGAATCATAGAATCATATGCTGAGTTGGAAGGGACCCGTCAGGATCGAGTCAAACTCCTGGCCCTGCAGAGGACACCCCACGTATCACATCATGTTCTTGAGGGCATTGTCTGAACACTTTTTCAACTCTGCCAAGCTTTGTGCTGTTGATCACTTCCCAGGACAGCCTGTTCCAGTGCCCAGCCATCCTCTGGGTGAAAAACTTTTTCCTGATATCCAACCTAAACCTCCCCCCATGCATCTTCATGCCATTTCCTCGAGTCCTGTCACTGGTCACCACAAAGATCAGTACCTGCCCCTCTGCTTCCCCTCACGAGGATGTTAAAAGACCTCAATGAGGTCTCCCTCAGTCTCCTCTTCTCCAGGCAAAACAGACCAAGTGACTTTACCCGTTCCTCGTACTGCTTCCCCTCCAGACCCTTCACCATCCCCGTGGCCCTCGTATGGACACTAATATTTGATTAAATTTGGCAAAATTTGAGTAGTGAACCAAGTCTTTGTTAAACAGAAAGTGATTTCCAAGCACGCCTCTTGAAGATGGGTATTAAATTCGGCAAATGCTGGGCGACCGGTGCCCTTACCGTCCTCGGGCGCCTTGGGCCAGCTCTAGGTGGACGTGTAGCCACCAGCGGCCTCCCGGCCACCGACGCTCTTCCTATAGGACTGAGGCGGGCGAGGCGCGGCCGCGGGCAGGCGCGCGGGGCGGTGCTCCGGCCTGTGGGGGCGGTGCTGCTGATGGTGTCAGACGCCGGCCTCCGCCGGCTCCTCCGAGCGGCTCCTGGCGGGC
>VXAY01001005.1:42472-55108 GCA_013399855.1 Oxyruncus cristatus
TATTCCCATCACGTGCAGTTGCACTGTTTTTAGAGCCGCAGTCCCCGTCGGGGTGCTGCCCTGCACCCAACTCGCGGCGATTCAAAAGCTAGGCGCGCAGGGGTCGGGCTGGGTGCGGCGGTACGAGCGGGGCAGCGGCCGGGGTCGCCCGCCTTGGCAGTACTGCGGGAGCAGGAGCCCGAGCCCCAGAACATACACTGCGAAGTAGTGGAGTTGCTTTTTGCTAGAACCGTCCAAATCTGTCCCCAGGCTTGCGCTCAGTGAAGCCTAAGTGGGTAAATAGTTGCCTCGAGTGAATCACTGCACATTCTCTGCTTGCTGTTTTGTTCAGCAACCACACTCTCGCCCTAAAATCCTTCTAAAACAGGACTCAGAATTTGAGGCCCTGAAATTCTGTCCCTGGCGTATGTGGTACCTGCTACTAGTCTTCCCGGAGTAGCTGATTGCAATTACAGAGCCTCAGGTCAAACACCTGGTCCGTGTTATTTTTTGGACTGTCATATTATGGTATAAGATTTTTCTCCATTCATGTTAAAATGCTTGGATCCTGACACTTTCCTCCAAATCAGTGGCATATACCCCCTTTATGGCTCCTTGAGCTACAGTCAGCCTGACATTGCACCTCAGAATTGCTCCTCTAACCAGTGAGAGAAGTAGAAAACAAATGAAATTGCTGCTACTTTACATAAAAAATCTGGACCTTGCTAAAGCTCTGTCCAGTAGCTTTGGAAATGGAGCTGCTACTGTTCTGCTGTATTCCAGCAATTTTTTTTCGCTCTAGAACTGAAAATTGTGCTGGCAGATTACCCACCCTGATACTTCAAAATTGGGAGCAATTCCCAGTGCACAGTGGAACAAAAGCTGCCACAGTACCTCTATAAATATACCCAACAAGTGGATGTTACTGGGTTCTGCCCAGTTGCAGTAAGATTCAGGAGGTAAAATCAGCGTGTTTCTTTCTTGTTCTTTCTCTTGATTCAGCAACATCTGTATAGTTTTGTTTTCCTGGGTAATGCTGAGGTGGCAGAATGAGTCTGTGTGGACAAGGGATGTCAGGTGAGAACGGGCAAAATGTGCCTGGTGCAACCAGTTACCAGTTGCAGGAAAAGACGGTTTTCTCTTTTTCCTCATACAGAATAATCACACTATGATACAACGTAGTACAATTGTTTTCGCCTCCATTGCCTTTATGCATTCTTTTGATCTATGTAATGAGGGAGTTGAAGACCTGTTTAGCAAATACTTTGCCTAGGGCTTTGTTTGCTGAGCGCTTTTTGGTTTGTCTGGGGGTGAGTGGGTGCAGATCACCTGATGTACTGAAGTGCACTTGGATTGTTGTGCTGCTTCAGAAGCAGAGAAATCTATTTGCAATGAAATTTTAGAAACTGTGGCCAAAACAATAACCTGATACCATTCCCAGCTATATAGAGTAATTGCAGTGGGATAAATGAAGGATCAGAATGTAATACTGCAGGATAAGAGACTCATTTATTTCCTGAGCATAAGAATTTGGGGGCTTGACTTTAAATATTGGTAGCTTTCACAGACTCCAGGTTCTTAGCATGCATGTGTATTTTGGGTAAGTTGTACTTCTGGTAGTAATTATGACTGCAGATTTGTGAGCAATTACTCTTGTCTGTTTCTGTGTAGTTTGGAAATTGAGGTCAAAACACAGATAAATAAATATTCTGTTCAGTTACTCCATGCCTTCCACCCCCGCCACCATGTGGAGTGAACGGTCTTATGCACTTTCTTTCAGAAGACAGCAAATGCTCAATTTCCTTAAACTATGTGATCACTGGAACTAAACAGTAATGATCTTTCCATCACTGTAAAATTACCCATTTATCCAATAGCATCCATATGTATCTGCTGGATATTAAATTTCTGTAAAGGCTGAACTATTTATTTACTTCCTTGTTTCTTTTTCCCACACACACGTTAGAAAAAGTGCTTTTTTGAAATTGTAACAGGAAAATGTCTGTCTGAGACACCTTCTCTGCCAATAACTACAGATCAGTTTTAAGTCTAAAATCTGGATTGGAGGCAAGTGACAGAACAGAAATCATTACAAAATAAATTAGCAAAATTGCCAATGTAAAAGCAAATGCTGCATTCCAATCCCTAAATGTGCTGTTAATCAGAAAGCAGGAGGAGCAAAGGCAATAATTTCTGGAGATATTTTTGTCTTTTATGATAGCAAAAAATAACCTCATGCTACTAGTAAAAGAGATTTTTTTTGTCTGCTTAATATTTAATACTAATAGTTTAAACGCTTTCAGATATTAAAACCAGAAACACTGCTTTCCTATAGATGAACATTGATAGTTCACAAAAGAAGCAGCGGCGACAAAGGCCCTAGTCATTTACTAAATCGTGGGCTCTTGATCCTGTACGTGAAATTGTGAGCAGCAGGAACAAGCCCTGGATTGGGCATGTTTTAAAAAAACTTGATTTCTTTTACCACCATAGTTAAAAATTCTCATGTATGTAAATCCTCTTTGTTTTTCAGCTTGTCCAGGAGTTCAATACCCAGGTGGCTCTCTACCGGGAGCTGGTCATTTCTATTGGGGATATCTCTGTCACCTGTCCGTCTCTGCATGCAGAATTGCACAAAACTCGAACCCGGGGATGTGAGATGGCCTATGAGGCTCATCAAAAACTAGCAGCAATTTCTGGGTAGGAGTCAACTTATGTTTAATTAAAGCTGTATTCATGTGCAAATCTTTGTGAGATACTGCATTATGGAAACTTTCAGCAAAAGCATTAACTTCTGTTTCTGTTTTAGGCATAGAAGTGTATGACCAGAAATCTACAGAATGCTCATATCCTTATGATAGCACAGTTTGGGTTCAAATCCAGATCCCCTTACCAAGATGATTTCCTATTGATTTCCCTGGATGCTTTTATGTAAGACAAACAGGATTTTGCTGAGTATCACTACAGAATTTAAAAAGATCAGGGCAGAAGCCATGCCATTCAAGGGTGAAATAGCAATAGCTTTCTGCCCAGTCTTGCATTGAGTATACCTAAGTGAATAGTTAAGACAACTAGCTCAGCTCAACTAGATACTCAAGAAAATTAGACCAAAAATGATTAGGTGAAAGTTGTGTGAGGGCAATACAAATACTAGTCTGAAAACTTGTGTTTACATTCTGCATGTACATTTTTAAATCCTTATTTGTGTTGAAATAAGAATGGAAGCTTTGCTAGCATATAATATTTTAATTTATTCTTTGGTATTACATTATATACATGCCTTTCCATGGTGACAGAATATATTATCATGTACTTGAGATCATGCCTCAGTACAAGATAAACCAGCATAAATAGCTGTGTCTTACAAAATGGAAATTTGTGCTGCTAATTGCATTTGGGTTCTTCACAGTATGGTGACTGGGGCATTTGTGTTAACACGTGTATACCCTGAGTCATGTCTCTCTGATTACACTTTGTTAGAACTTTCTGTAGCTGCCTTATCTGCCATAAGCCATTGTATACTACTGGAAAAAAACCCACTTTCTTTTTTTGCAGCTCTGCCTAACCCCTGTTGAATTTCTTTCGTCACTTTAATATATATGAGGAATCTGTCATAGGTTTAGCATATAAGGGAAAACCACACTCACTAAATGGAAGAAGGAACTGGTTGATTGCTTTAGTAGGACTGTCAACATTTTCAAGAAAGACTTTGTGCAAAGACTCTTAAGTTGTTTTCGTGACCTCTGCTTTGTTCCTCAAACAAAATACATGCTTTTAAAATACTGAAGTCTGTGAGAATTTTAAAAAAAACACCAACCAATAGACATGGTTCTTTTTAACCCATACACTGATAATGTGAAAGCAAAACAGTAGTGAAATTTATCTTACATGCTTTCAGACTCAAAAACTAATATAAACAAAAATAACACATCTGAGTAGCTGAACCTATTTCGTCATTTTTTAAATGGTTTTTTTTTTCCATACATGCTTATTTAGAAGTACAGAGGTTTTTTTAAGTAATCGTTTGGCAGTTGGGAATCTGCCATATACACAAATATGTCCTGAAGGTTGTGCAGTTGCTGTGAGATTGACATTTAGCTAATCTAAAACTGTTCTAAATAACTGTGATAGTAATGTGATATCCATAACAACTGGTAGGTGTTAGAAACTCCCTGAAAATTACTTGTGTGACTTGACAGACATTTTACAAGATGTGCTTCACATCCCTGCCCTCCTGCAGCTGAGGAAAGCCATATGAGACAACATTTTTGGTGTATTTGTGAGAAAAGTGGGAGATGAAGGTAGAGCAAGGATGCAGTGTAGAAAAGAATTAGAAGGAGAGGAATAATAAATAGTCTCAGAGATTCAGTTTTTAATGCAGCAGGAGGAGTGATGTAGTGCATATAGCATAGAATCTAGAATGGGAACCTAATTGGATAGGAAGAAGAAGTATCAGGAAGAAAAATGCTAAGGGACAGGAATGTGTTAGATCATCCTCAGTATTAAATAGTCAAGAGGGTAGTGTATTGCTCAGAAACCACTGGTAGTCAGCAGATGAGACAAAGCCTTGTTTAGTTCACTGCTTTAGTTTGAAATGCACAACACTGCACTGTGCAAACTTCTGGATAACATAACCAATTCTCTCTTCCAAAACTTTTTAAAGAAAGCCTATTGCTTTCCTGCTGAGAGAGAATAATAGCAAACAGCTATTTATGCTACTAGACGATAACATTTCATGACATAACAGCATTCTATTAGTTAAGGTCATCAGTAATGTTCAGTTAGTATCTAAGTGACCTACCTGAGCTGTTGAAAGGCAATCTTTTAAGAAGTTGGCATCACTGTCTAAGAAGACAACAGTAAGTTCATTTACCCTGTTTGTGCTGATGTCTTCTTTGGAAAGTTAACAGACAGCTTAATTCCTGTTTGAATATATTAGGATTTCACAGAATAGGCTTGGAGGGGACCTCTAGCAATCATCCGGAGATCACCTAGTCCAACCGCTATAGACACTAGTGCATTAAATGTACTCATGACTCAGGCAGTTAAAAGAGACACCTATTTCCCTTCCTGACTCACTTGTTCTAGAAGACAAAGGAAGGTAGCAAAGAGGAAAGGTGTAAAGACTTGGAAGGAAACAAATAAGAACAGATCCACTAGTGCTGAGAAAGGCAGCTCTGGGAAGAAAATCTGGGAATTTTGGGAAGGGAAAGAAGTGCTGAGGCAGAGATAATGCATTAGGAACAGAACATGATAGAAGTCATGAGGACAAAAAAAGCTTTGATCATGAGCATATCAATTCTGGAATATTAGGCAGACATCAGAGTAGGACAGGGAACAATGAGAGAAAACTGCAGGTCTACCTGTAGAACAAGTACACACTGATGTGCCAACAAAAGGAGATTCAGCTATGGAAGTAAAGGAAGTGAAAGTCAAACTTATATTTTAAAATCTGAGAGAAATAAAACCAAAACCATTGTGAAAAAGATGAAGAAGTAGCAAGGAAACATAAAACCTTGTAACGTCCATACTGAACGATACCATACTGAATTAGACCGTGTCACCCCCATCTAGCTCAAATCTGACAGCTGCTCATAGCAGAGATTTCATTAAAAAATAAGCATACAAAATCCAGGCTGTGCATAGAATGATGCCTTCTCTCATATTTTTGCCACTACATAGGAATAAGTAAGCAAAGGTTGCAGCTGGTCAATTTGTGTCTGACAAATATGAATTCTCAGAAGATTTCAGGATTTATGTAAGTATGAAGGTCTTTTACTCAAAAAATGCTGACGTTGAATAAGGACGTCTTTACACTGTGATGTGTTTAAAATTAATTTATTAAAAAAATACTGTTGAGAAAGGAAACTTAAAATTAAGTCTCCAAGTTAATAGGGCCTCATAGATGTTACATCCTCTTTACTTGCTTTCTTATGTATTTTTCTGGGAGAAGTAGTGAAATTTTATAAAAGGGGAATAAAGATCAGAAATAAAAATAATCTAAATTGAAATATCCTGTTTTAGTTGATGGTCTTTTAGGAATGCAAGTCAAAGTAAACCCTTCTTTCAGTGTTGGTTTTCTGAGGACTTTAGGGAAATTCCTGCTCTCATAGTAAAAGTTCTTAGTGATTTTTAATGAATTGTCTTCTGAAGAAGGTGAGTAAGTTTTGGTCCTTTTATCACATTTTCTGCTGTATTAATGTATCAGAAATTAAATATCTCAAATTATTTACATTGTGTACCCTTGCTGTATCAGTTTTCGTGGTCAAAACTGAAGAAACTACAGCAGCAAGAAAACGAATCTGCATGATTTTTTTCCAAAAGAAAAGAAATGGAAAATACTTGTAACAACAGGAAGATGGTGGGGAGCAAATTTGTGTTTTGGAAGGGAGTCTGCTTTATGAAATCATAAAGAGTGGTGATATTTTAGAGTTCATCAAATACAGAACCAGCTTTATAAGTGAAGTCCACTAAGTCTGGGATGTCAGTAGAAAGATAACTCTGTATTTTAAGATACAGGTTTTGCACAACTGTGCACGCACTTTTCTAAATGTTCTTTCATATTTTTAAGCACTTGATGTGCTTACATAATGTGTGGACTTGGCACAGTGAAACCAGAACTGGCAGTGTGTCTGTGGCAGTCTGATATATATGTAGGCAGTGGCTTTTTTGCATGAAACAAAACTGTGACGAGCTCAAGGGTGCATGGCAATGTACATCTGTGTGAGCGTAACTCTGAAACTGATTTTTCTCTGTGGTTCAGACTGCTGTTGCAATGTCTAGAATCTAAGGAGGAGTAAACCCCTACACCAATACAGACAGGGGTCAGCCAGTTGGAAAGCATCTTTGCAGAAAAGGACCTGGTGGGTTCTGCTGAACATCAAGTTAAGCATGAGCCAGCACTGTGCCCTTGTGCAAATTGTGGGCCAACAGCCTCCTATGATACTTTAGGAAATCTTGCCAGCAGGTTGGTGGAGCTCATCCTTCACTTCTACTCAGGGCTACTGAGACTGTATCTGGAGTACTGTGTCCAGTTCTGGGCTCCCTAGAAAAGAGAAAGGGACATACCAGAACAGGTCTAGTTAAATGCCCTAAAGAGAGTTGGTTGGGAGCAAGTGGCATCCAACATACAAGGAGAGGGCAACAGATCTGGGATTATTTAGCTTGGAGAAGAAAAGACTTGGACAGGGATCTTATCAATGTGTATAAAAATGCTTGATGGGGTAGTGTAAAGAAGACCTAGCCAGACTATTCTCAGTGGTATCCAGTGATAGAACAGAAAGTACAACTGAAATAAAAAAAAAAAAAAACCACAAAAAATTGATTTAAACATCTTTAAACTGCTTTTTTACTGAGAGGCTGGTAGAATATTTGAACAGGTGCAGTGAGAGATTATGAAGTCTCCATCCTTGGAGATACTCAGAACTCAACTGGACATGGCCCTCAGTAACCTACTCTAGCTGAGACTGCCTTGAGCAGGAGGCTTGGACTAGATTAGTTCTAGATGTCCTTTCCAGCTTGTGACAAAAATGACTGTAAATCTTCTCCTTGGCAAACTGCAAAGTTAAAGTTTCCTTATTTGACACTCATGTGCATCTGTTACTCTTACAGAATAGTTAATTAAGTTCCCCTGAGTTCAAGAAAAGTTGAGGAAGTAGACGTAGGAATCACATCCTGATTACATTCCTGTGCACAGAAATGTTACCATACCGTAGTGTTGCCTTAAGTTTTTAATTTTATGTAATTTTTACTTTTGTTTTCCTTTGCAATATACAGTAGGATTTCTGATGTTTTCAGTAAGTATTGAATAGTAATTTCTCAGAGCTAATTAACATTAGATCTTTTCCTGAACTTGTGTTAAAACATTCTGTTGACACCCAATTGTGGCCAATTTTTTACTGAACTGTCTGAACTTTCCCGATTATGACCCTTCAAAATCATTATTTGCTGTCTAAAGCATACAAGCAAATGAAAAAGACTCCTTCAAAATATTTTACAAAGTAAGCATAAAGGAGACTCCAAGATTCTAAGTTAATAAAAGCTACATTAAGGCAGGCGTAACAGAAACCCTTTTAACTGTTTAACTTCAGATGTTAAATAAAGCACTGCTGGCAGTCAGTGTAGCTGAGCAGAGACAAAGTGCAGCAACGCTTAGCTCAGCAGGGAAGAATTTTTATAATCATGATTCAAAACCAATGTTATGCCAGCAGATAGAGAACAAACTAGAACTCTGCCCCAGCTAGATACCAGTTGAGCAGCATTTATGGAGATCTCTGTCCTCCATAGTTGTCTTTGCAGTCACTGCCATGGTACTCCTCTAAGAGTATGTGTCAGAGGTGGGGAGTGTGATGTTAACTCCAGTGTCCTGGAGTTCTGAATCACAAGCACTGCTGCTGGATCCTACCACTGTTAGAGTTATCATTGTTCCAGCTGCCAGATGAAAGTTAAGAACTAGTAAGTGCTTCACAGAGACTGATAATCAGAATGTGGCCTGGTAAAAGTGTACTTAAGTATCAAAAATAATGTTACGACATAAAACAAGGAAAGCAGCCAATATTCACTGCAGGAGTCAAAACTGTTACATATGATAATACCAATAACATAATGCCCTCTGAATCCGAGGTTATGTGAGTTTTTTGCTAAAATGTTGCAGGTATTTTAAACAGTAGCACTTTAAAAATCCTATAAAGTAAAAAATTTTGAGATTTTTTTCAATTCTGAAAACTGTTGGAAATGTAAAACTTCCCTTTTGCACTCTTGGGCTATACTAAAAGCATCTCAGTAAGTTATTTCCGTGTGGCAGGCTAGATCCCACAATTCTTACAATCATTTGATAGTACCTTACTCAACAAGTTGTTCTGATGATTTAACTGTGATTGTCCAAAATGAGTAAAGTCAGGGAGATTTTTGTCTCCCTCCAAAGAAGAGCTTTCAGGATGTGGAGCATGTTCATTACCAAGCATTCTTACCATATAACGTCTCATTTTCCCTCAATCTTTACGTTCAGTTTCTGTAAACATTTCCTGTAACTTTCTTAAATGCTTAAAGTTTTCATGTGATTTCAAGCATATCTTGAAATCTACGGGCAAATTCTGACAGTGTTTGTTCTACTTTGCTTGGATCATCTTCCCTGATTTCTAAATCGAAGTAACTCTAAACTTACTAAGGACTAACTAAGGCATGATAATGCAGTAAGTATAGCATAGCTAAGTCCTTTCACAAGAGGGTAAGATGCACATGTATTTTTCTGAATAGATTCCTTTGAAAAAAAATTCTCTATTATACAACCCACATGCACCCAAAATGATGGAAAGGGACATGGAAAAGATAAGACTGTTTTCTGAGGAATAGAGCTAAAGTGGATTCTCGTGTTAAGAATAAAATCTGTTTACTCAATTTAAGTTGCAAATTGAAAAAGAAATCATTTAAGTCAGATACCTCAAGTTCTGATACATGAATTCAGAAAGCAAATGAGGAGAAAATAAGGTTATTTACTAAGATTATAATTCTCATAATAGCTGATCTCTACAGACTGACTTTATACTGTTTTCTTTGGAACTGTACTTTAATAGGTGTTTGGGACTTGAAGATACAAGGTGTTAAATACCTTGTATCTTCCTTTATAGATCTAATATCTTCCTTTATAGATCTGTCTTTCATAACTGGAGGCCAGATTCAGTAAAGGGCAAACATACCTAAAAGTGAATTTATCACTCTATTATTTCTCTATGTTCAGAACAGCAATTCTGAAAGTCCTGGAAGTTCTACATCTGCCATAACACAGCATAACTTAGTTTTGACAAAGTAGAATAGCTAAACACCTTGCTTAATGGTAGACCTTAGCAGGCAGACGGTCAAGCATTCTTGCTTTTCCAGGCTCTGACAAGCTTCATCCGAGAGGTGCTGTCAGTGCACCTCAGAGACTGACGCACACTGACAATTTTGGACTACTCACAGTACACTTGTACCCTTCCTTTAGGCAAAGCTGAAAGTGAGTTAACTTAGTTTCTAGACCACTTGCACCTACCTCCCAGAAAAGGGAGGAAAGAGACAAAAGAGGAAAGTGAATGCTAAAATAGAATGAACACATCTTTGTCAGTCTCGTATTTGTCCTTGTCTTCTGTCTACACTCAACTAGCACATTCACAGTCCCTTCCAGTGCACTGCTGCCACTGTTTAGACACTGAAGGACTGCACATGCTGGGTAAGCCAGACAGGTAAGCCTGCCACTGGGATGGAGGGTCCTGCAACAGAAGAGAAGCTGCATGGCAGCCAGCAGCCGGGAATATTGCCCATGCTCAAGAATCACCACAAACAGCAATATTCTCCCTGGCTCACTAGGATGATGTAATGATGGAAGCTGGTGAATGTCACACCCATCCGCAAAAAGGTGAACCCAGGCAACTACAGGCCTGTTGGCCTGACCTCAGTGCCTGGCAGGGTTACGGAGCAGATCATCCTAAGTGCAATCACACAGCACCTGCAGGATGGACAAGGGATCAGACCCAGCCAGCACGGGTTTAGGAGGGACAGGTCCTGTCTGACCAACCTGATCTCCTTTGATGACCAGGTGACACGCCTGCTGGATGAGGGGAAGGCTGTGGATGTGTCTGTCTGGACTTCAGCAAAGCCTTTAACACCGTCTCCCACAGCATTCTCTTGGAAAAACTGGCAGCCCACGGCTTGGACAGGGGCACTCTGTGCTGGGTTAGGAACTGGCTGGAGGGCCGGGCCCAGAGAGTGGTGGTGAACGGGGCTGCATCCAGTTGGCAGCCGGTCACCAGTGGTGTCCCCCAGGGATCAGTGTTGGGCCCAGTTCTGTTTAATATCTTTATTGATGATTTAGATGAGGAGATTGAGTCCACTATTAGCAAATTTGCAGATGACACTAATCTGGGGGGGAATGTTGATCAGCTGGAAGTCAGGTGGGCTCTGCAGAGGGACCTGGACAGACTGGAGAGCTGGGCTGATTCCAACGGGATGAGGTTCAACAAGGCCAAGTGCCAGGTCCTGCACTTTGGCCACAACAACCCCCTGCATTGCTACAGGCTGGGCACTGAGTGGCTGGAGAGCAGCCAGGCAGAAAGGGATCTGGGGNTCCTGGCCTGGATCAGGAACAGTGTGGCCAGCAGGAACAGGGAAGTGATTCTGCCCCTGTACTCAGCACTGGTGAGGCCACACCTGGAGTGCTGTGTCCAGCTCTGGGCCCCTCAGTTCAGGAGGGATATTGAGGTGCTGGAGCAGGTGCAGAGAAGAGCAACCAGGCTGGTGAAGGGACTTGAACACAAGCCCTGTGAGGAGAGGCTGAGGGAGCTGGGGTTGTTTAGCCTGGAGAAGAGAAGGCTCAGGGGAGACCTCATCACTCTCTACAACTCCCTGAGAGGAGGTTGTAGGCAGGTGGGGGTTGGTCTCTTCTCCCAGGCAACCAGCAGCAGGACAAGAGGGCACGGTTTTAAGCTGTGCCAGGGGAGGTTTAGGTTGGATATTAGGAAGAAATTCTTTACAGAGAGGGTAATCGGGCATTGGAATGGGCTGCCCGGGGAAGTGGTGGATTCTCCATCCCTGGAGGTTTTTAAGATGAGAGTGGATGTGGCCCTTAGTGCCATGGTCTAGTAACTGTGGTGGTGTTGGATCAAGGGTTGGACTTAAATGATCTCAGAGGTCCTTTCCAACCCGGCTGGTTCTATGATCCTCGTTTTTTTTCTTGCTGTTCCTATTTTTCATATGAATACTTTCTTCATGAACATTTCCTGGCAGCAGATTTGGTGTAAGAATTCTAATACTTCCATATTATGTTAAATTATGTGCTTGAAGTTGTTGAAGAAACTGCTTTCCCATTGCAAAAGAAAACAAGTTTGCATTTATTGTGTGAGCAAAGAGAAGCTGACACTTCATATCTCTGTCTATCACAGCAAGACAGGTCATTGAAAATACACTGTTGGTAATCTTGGCAGCACAGCAAATGGTTAAATGGCAAAGTATTTAGAAGTGCCAGGTTTGTACAGCAGCCTCCAATTATTTCCAACAGTTCTGGAGCTGTTACTGTGGTGAAGCAGCACTATTCACCCACACGTGTTTACACCCGCTCCCAAAAGAACCACCAACAAAGCAGAGATTGGTATTTTGGTATAGGATGACAACTGCAACCATACCACATGAGGCTGAGTGATGTGAAGCTCTGTGCTGAGGTAGCAGTCCCTTCATGCAGGGTGAAGAGCACCAGTGCCCAAAAGTGTGGACATTCCAAAGTCTGGGCATTTAATTTAGCTGCAGACTTACCCAAGGTGTCATGTGTGTACAGCCTTGCTATTCATTTTACATCATTCAAGACTTGGAAATTAGTACTATGTCTGTGCAGCTGCTCATATAGGATGCTGGGTGCCAAAGAAGACTTTGTGGAGGAATCCTTGTTTCCCAAGCAGAAAAAGGGCATTTCAAAGAAGGGAAAACCAAAAGCAACACCAGTTCAAAAATTCAAATGGAGACTTAAAGCAGGATTCAAAAATCTGAAGTGAAAAAAATGCAAAGTTCTTTATGCTAGAATACTGCTTCCTGAACATATTTTACCAACAGATGGTTTTAAAAATTTCTTTCTCCATACATGAATTTCAATTCAGGAAGCTAATCTGTTAGGGGTTTTTCTCTTTCTTTTTTTTT
>VXAY01001005.1:55151-81828 GCA_013399855.1 Oxyruncus cristatus
CTATTTTTTTTTTTTTTTTTTTTTTTTTTGACACATTCATGTTTTCTCAGAGTCTTGCAGCTGTGATTTTTAACTTAACTACTCATGCAGATTTGATCTGTGAAGTGTCTGGTGGAGCTGTGTGAGATACTTCTACTGACTCTTTACCACAATTTATTTTTCTCTTGAAATACTTTTGTATGGAGATATTTGGATATTTGGGGTTTTTAAAAAGATAAAAAAATACTCTGACATATTCAAAGCTTTCCTAGAAGCATTTAATACATCCAGAATCCCACTTACTCTGAGCAACTTACTAATGATCTGTTTTCGTTCCACACTAGAATTGCAGTAGTTACGCTGTTTCACTAACAGAAAAAAAGGATTATGAAAACGTATAGATATTTTCAGCAATTGTTAATGCAGTAAAGCTCATATCCAAATCACAGTAGAACTTACAGAATATTTTCCCTTTAGTTTAAATAGTCTCTATACCAATGTGGTATGTAAGATTTTTGAGGAAAAGCAAATACATTGTTCTTTACTACTTCTCATTCTAATACCAGTGTGCCCAGGTGGCCAAGAAGGCCAAGGGCATCCTGGCCTGGATCAGGAACAGTGTGGCCAGCAGGAACAGGGAAGTGATTCTGCCCCTGTACTCAGCACTGGTGAGGTCACACCTGGAGTGCTGTGTCCAGCTCTGGGCCCCTCAGTTCAGGAAGGATATTGAGGTGCTGGAGCAGGTCCAGAGAAGAGCAACCAGGCTGGTGAAGGGACTTGAGCACAAGTTCTATGAGGAGAGGCTGAGGGAGCTGGGGTTGTTTAGCCTGGAGAAGAGGAGGCTCAGGGGAGGTCTCATCACTCTCTACAACTCCCTGAGAGGAGGTTGTAGGCAGGTGGGGGTTGGTCTCTTCTCCCAGGCAACCAGCAGTAGGACAAGAGGGCATGGGCTTAAGCTGTGCCAGGGGAGGTTTAAGTTGAATATTAGGAAGAAATTTTTTTTCTTTACAGAGAAAGTAATCAGCCATTGGAATGGGCTACCCAGAGAGGTGGTGGATTCTCCATCCCTGGAGGTTTTTAAGATGAAACTGGATGTGGCTCTTAGTACCATGGTCTGATAACCATGGTGATGTTGGATCAAGGGTTGGACTTAATGATCTCAGAGGTCTTTTTCAACCCAGTCGATTCTATGATTCTGCGATCACATCTGCTCTGGTTTTCTCATTCTGATATATGGAGAATTAGAAATCTAAGTTACAAACAGATAAAAGTTATCTAGATCACACAAATGTTTTATAAGATGCCTTTTGGAAAAAATGTTGAAATTTACATTCAAAAAAGGTACTAGAGACAGAAAAGGAAAAAAGAAGTGTCATAAATCTATACGAAACGTCTGTTTTAGCGTCCTGTTAATGGTCAACAGCAGATGGCATCACTTGCCTGCAGCAGAGTTCCTTCTAAATTTGGTATGTTGGTAGCTAGTTCTGACCTAGATCCTGCGGTATCAAATACCTGAAGTATTTAACTCTTCTCCAGGCCTTTCTGGAAAGTTTGACCCTAGTTCTCCATATAGATCAGAAGGAATTTCATAAACTATCCCATATCGGATACTTTGCTTCATTTTCAAAAAATCTCTGTACAACTATTAACTGCATAGGAGTCTAGGTATGAATGCCTACTGTTTATGTTTTGTGGACTTCTGAAAGACAGAGTTTGTAAATCAGTTATTAATGAATAGTAACTGATTAGGGAACATTTTATAGAACATAAAAGCTTAGCAAAAGTCAAAGAGGAAATCCACAGGCAGCATGACTTTCAGCTGCCTGTAATCAAGTAAAAAGAGGCTGAGCTCAAGCCTGTTGGATTGCACAAACGTATCTTTTCTGTCACTAATTTTTTATCAGAGAAATTCATTTGAGAACAACTTGGATGATGACAAGGCAGGGTACTGAATAGGAATTTCTTTGGTAAGCATAAGAATTACTGCATATTCAGCTAATCTGAATGCCTCCTTGGTTACCACTGATTTTTTCTGGCAGATCTGTGTGATGGTTTGGGTTTATCTGTTATTTGGCATCATATAATTTCAGGCTGTCATATTTTTTGTTCAGCTGAGCCTAGAGCTAATGCCAGCTGGAGAGCTCGCCCAAAGATTTTTTTTTGTCTAACCAGACACCACCTTCTCAACAGTGAGTCTGATAATATGCAGAGAGAAGAGCCCTGTTCAGCTCATGGTTGGCAAGTGCAGAAGTCTTACAGATTTTCTAAATTAAAGCCAAGGGACAGAGAGCTAAATGAAAGAACGCGGGAAAATGGGCTTAGATTTACCAAGTTATTGTGATTCATTTTGTCCTCTGGTGGAATAGTTTGAATAGTGTTCTGGTAGTTGACTTCTTGCCCATGAGTTAATTCAGTCAATAAAGCTCACTTCTGAAGGAAGTAGTTTAGAAAATTCTTGTCTGTGATTCTGATTGTTTCAAAAGAGTGTTTTCTGAATAGCACGCTCAAATAGTGGATATGCTGTGAAGTACATGCACAGCTCTTAAAAACAGTGCGTGATTTTGTTTGCCTGATAAGGTAAAATCAGGGATGTGAAGAATCGTATTAGTTAATTATTAATTAATCCATTTTAATGGTAAAGTTACTGCATCTGTAGTAATTTTTTAATATAGTGAGTTTCCAAAAGAATTTTAGAACTTCAACATAAAAAAAAACCTTAGGAGGCTTCAATAAGATACGTGATGCTATTTTTTCTTTTGGGATTATTTCTTAAAAAGGGGAGCCACCCATGAAAAGGAAACAACAACATATTCAAAATGTCTGTAATTTGCAGACCATGTATGGCCCTTGGTTTATCAGATAACTTCTGTGGAAGTCAGTGAGATTTTCTTGTATGGATAAGAAATGTATGTTTCCTGCTGTTACAGTTGTGTTTAAATCGTTCTAGCATAGAAATATCCAAACTGCCATCAGCCTGAGAGTTTGCAATGTCTCTATAATATGATTCACTTCATTGTGAGTTTATTCTGCTTTTTCTGTCATATACTCAGATTGAGTCGATCAGCTGTATCAGAGTTATTGGAGATTTACACTCGTCTAACTAAACAAAATCTGATCACATGTCTTCTGTTATTGAGAGTGCAGTTGTAACTGCTTCAAAACAACCATCTGATTTAATAAAAACAACATTGCAATCATTTATGGTTCTACTAGAAAGAAAAAGCCCTACTTTTTGCCTCCCTGGACTGGGGTGTGGCATAGAGGTTTTATGACAGTATTGCATTAGTAGAGAACAAAAAAACAACACATGACACTGAAGCTGACAGCAGTTTGTGTACATTTTAAAAAAAATAACCCCAGCAAATGGGAGGAACATAAATAAGAATGTTTTCCCAATAACTGTTTTGAAGAAAACATTGTTGAATGACTTTCTACCTGTATTCAAAATGAATCAGCCATTCTTCTGTGGCCTTCAAAGCTGCATGGTTACATGATAAAGAAATAAACAATCTATTTAAGATACAAAGCAGAGGCAGGTTTAGTAGGTTGTTGCACCTGAGCCATAATCAGAAGGGTCCCTTGCACTCAGTTAAGTGTATCTCCTCTGCAGTATTTGTCACCTTTTTCATTGCCACAGAAGCCCTATATGTCTGAGGTAGGTCTTGGTCCCAGATCATCTTTTTAGCTGCTATGTGTTTCTAAACTGCAGTGTTTCTAGTACTAAATTAAAATACAGTCTACAGGGTTATGTTTGTGGACAGTGATTTCCCGCAGCTCATCAAGGCAACTTGCATTCTTTTTCATGGGAGGTACATATATGGAGCATAAGGCAGAATTTGATGAATTAATTTTCCTTTGGCTTTTGAAGAGAGTCTTCGTTGTATGTCTAGATAGTTCTTTCAGCTCATAATATTTTTAACTAATAATACTTTTCCTTAGAGTTAAGCGTAGAATTTGTCAAAACACTGCTTTTACAAAAAGATGTATCAAACCCTTCATGTGTCACTACTCTTTTAACCGGAGATCGTCAATATATATATTTTTCATGTTGTTGATAGTAAAAGTAAAATGCTGCTCTGTTGTAAATGTGCGACTAAAATTATGAAGTTACATTCAGAATTAGACTATAATTGTTTTTCAGTTTTATTGTCGTTTCACAACTTTTAGTGGAACTGTGAATGCTAGACAACTGTGGAAAATCAGGAAAATCTGAAGGTATTTTCTTAATTGTAACCAACATTTTGGCAGTACAATAAAATCATTTGTCAAGTATTTTGGGGGAAAAATATTTTTTAATGGAACATTCACTCTTTACCTTTGCATTTAAGAAGGAGTGTTTTAATCAAGTTTATTCTTGTATTTCAAAATAATTATCAGAATAACTGCATTCACCTCTCAACGATATTGACTACTATATGGTTGGTGTAAGAGCTCCCCCTATAGGTTTTATTTTAAATATCTGCTTAGGAAAATAAAAAGGAAATTCCACTTCTTGTTAGTGCTTTATAAACAAATTCATTTGAGCAACATGACCTGATTTTTAAAAAGTAGGATTTTATGGAAAGAAAGCCATCTGTTTTACTAATGGTTAAAACGTAAGAATGTAATGTTACAGATTTATTTATTTTTACAAAAAATTATACTTTTAATAGCAGCATGGTATACTGCATAACATAAGCTACTGTTAAACAAGGAACAAAACAGCATTTTCACTTTTGTAACTACTTTAATACATGTAGCTATCAGAGCTCTGAACCTACAGAAGTACAGCTCACACAGAAGTATGAATTTCTCATCAACTGAGGATAAGGACTTTCAATAAGGACTTCTACATTTTTTGGCACCCTGGTGGTATGGTGCTCTTGTGACAACTACAGAAATTCCTAGTAAGGAAGAGACAGGATATCTGAATGTATTTAATATACAACTACCAACAGAATTTAGCAGAGAGAGCAAAAAGGAAAATCAGAGTCAAATGATCTACTTGTTTTACCTAGGTATCAGCAACTGTTTCTAAGTCAAATAAGTAATCCTACAGACCTCGCAATGGGACATGACATTTTTGGTAGTAGTAAGCTACCCATCTATCTGTCCTTAATACAGTTTTTAAGTGTTAAAAACAAAACAAAAAAAATCTTTGTAGGAAGGAACACGTCATCTTAGTTCAATTTGAAAATCAAAGCCTACTATTTTCTCATGAAGATTGGGCAGGAATTATGCCTGACAGTTATTAAGTGATGTGGCAGCTTGTATGGGCCTATAAACTTCAGCCTCCGTGCAAAACATTTGCATAAGCACAAACATGTATCTTGCTACTTCACTGGGAAGTCATCAGGCTTTCTCATAGGATTCCATGAATTCTATCTTTGGTCCCTTCCTACATGGGCCATTCTTCTCTGCATTTTTAGGAAAGGCAGCAGCACTTCCCTGTCAGATGAAGTATTTCTGAGAAGCCACAACCTGTGTATCCAAATCCTTTGAAAGTTACCAGTAACTCTTCATTTTACCTGAGTGGATAGGGAAGAGCAAGAAAATTTCTGTTGCACAACAGATGTGGGAAGTGAGCACAGTTCCTATTCACAGTGGCAGCTGTGCTTGGAAGGTGATGGTGAGGTGCTGGTCTTTGTCTCATGGGCAGGTGCTCAGTGCTATCATATGCCCACCTGCATATAAGCTATTAAACAGCTCTGTTGAGAATACAGTTTAGGACAGTATTGTATAAGATTTTGTTAATATGGGATTACCTTGAGTATCTTTACTGGTCTTCATAAAGAAATCAGCCAAACTAACTGAAACAGCTGACTGTGGGGGAAGGGAGGGGTAATATTATAAGCTTCCTTGAACTTCACTTTGTAAATAAATATTAATTCTGTATATAACTAATTAATATTAGTTAAAAATAAACATATCATAACCAGCATTCTGAAAGTTATGCCTGTAGCAGTCCCCCATTCAGCATTTCTCATGGCATGACATTGAACATATAGAAATATAAGAATATGGAGAATTGAAATTTATAACACTTTAAAGAGAAATTTTAAGCCCTCTATGCAGAATTGAGGGATTGTAAAAGAAATCTTTATGTGCATTCACATCAAAGCATGAAAATGAGGCCTATATACATGCACAGGAGAAAATGGTTTGGTTGCAAGCTAAAGGAGTTCTTGTCATTACTGCAATTAGATACTAATTAAATAGTTTGAGAGAATCAGTGAGGGTACTGGCCTGGAAATAATTCTCTTTGTGTAAAGTTTTCATAATTAAAAATATTTTTCTTGGATGTCATTGCTGTTACTCTGGATTTGCAATTTAGAGAAGCATTTTGCCCGCAGTCCAATTACAGATGCTCAATATTCTTGAGAAAACAGGAATGGGTCAGAACATGCATATATCATCAATATGTCTAGTTCTTACTTCACTCTATTCATAAACGTACTTTGCAAGAAAAACACATTAGATTTATGAGAGCAAAACAATATGTATTACTGTGCTTTTGAATACTCTTCCAGCTCATTTGTAAGTAGGAAGCCACTGATAAATTTGAATTGACTCATGAGCTAAGCATCTTCTGTATAATTGCTGCCTTCTTAGTCTGCACAATTAAAAATTCTGTCACTAAGAGTAAAAAAGTTTAAAGGTTTTCACCATTTTTGCTTCACAGAAATTTGATAGCTGTATGAGGCATGCAGATCCTGAAATCTTTTTGCCAGTGACACCTAGAAAGGAAGATTGTAAATTGGAAGTAAACATTGCAAACTAAGTTCCTGTAATAGCCGTGACTTCTGAAAGGTCTGAGTGTTTCTGACATTTTAAATAGTGCAGAGAAAAATAGGACAACCATAATCCAGTTTTATCTAAATCTGCTATAAGGAAATTGTCTTGACACAATGTAGTGATTACTCCTCTTAGTGATAGACTTGTGTACTAGCTCTCACAAGAGCTAGACAGATTCAACTTGACTTGAATGAGATAGTGGAGTAGAACTGTATCTCCCTTTCAGAAAGAGCTCTCATCACTGAGGAAGAAAAGGTCATTATAACCATTGAAGATGGCTGTAATTTTTTGTAGGCTCCACTTTGCACAAGAACATGGGGGAATAACCTTTAGGTGGAACAGGCAAATCAATGGCTGCAGGACAGAAAAAACCCTGCTCTCAAAAAAAAGTTTGGGCATCTAGGAAACTCAGACAGAAACTGAATATGCTTGTGTGTATATTTGTGGGGCTCCAGGACTTAGGTATTACATGAAATAAGCAAAAAGTTTGATGACCCAAATTTTGGACCTGGATCCTAAGGATGGAAAGCAAATGTGATTGTACGCTCCTTAAGTTTTTTGTAATCCATGTATTGGTAAACACAGCTCAAAGGAAATTACTGTATATGTGCTTGTTGAGAAAAAGGCTACACAGTAAGTGATGGAGACAATGGGGTGGAGGGGGGAAACAGCTGTATCGTTGTCTACTGCAGGTCATGGTACTGAACTTGGGAATAATGTTCACTGAAAATTTAAGCATATTTGATACAAAGGGGTATAAAAAAAATGTCATCTGTAAGCTAAAAGGTCGGACAAGTCAGGATAGTAAAAGCGTCCAACGGGCCACGTATTATAATGTATTATAAATATATATTTTGTTGTTCATTTTGGCTGGACCCTGGATCTAGGTATAAAGAATGATCTCTTAGGTCAGAAAGAACCCGTTTCACTAGTGTAAATAAACACTGCCTGCTGTAGGTCTCCAAGCCTTTGGCCTAGATTGATATCAAGAAATTATTTGACCATATCAGCCCAATCTGGTTGCTGCAAATAATTTATCAGATAAGTTCCTTTGGTTCCTGTGAGGAAATCCTCAAGTCTACTTTTATTTTATATATAGGAGAGTCTTTTGAAACATAAGTTTAACCACAGGAAATGCAATCACTGTTTGCAATCTTTTTATTGTGAAAGCTTCCTTTATATTATTCATAGGCTAGAATTCTGTAAGTGTGCTGAATTTTTTTTTATTTCTTAGCAATAGTATTCAGAAATACCTTTAGGTTCAGCATGGCTAGAAAAGCAGGTTCCTCTAGTTATTATAAAAGTCAGTTTTGAGGGGTGTCTTGTCATTTAGCATCACTATGCAGGAAATGAGTAGCAAGAATGTCTGAAAACGAAATCTCTGAAATCCCAGTCAATCTTACTGCTTACTGCCCTATTGAAAGTACCTTGCAATGAGCGTTGAAAACCTAATTATCAGGGATGACCGGTTAAATCACTTTGTTAGCACTCACCAAAACAGTTTTACAGAACAGTTTATAAGGAAAGGTGTCCGTACTTGTGTAACATACCCAGCCTACAAAACTGATATATAATGTCTGATTTTACAACCAGGCATGAGAATTGGTTCCTAGATCTGGATGAATTATTTTCTTAGTGTCCTGAGCAGTTAATGGGAGGTGTACAATTACTTTTGGTTTCCATTTTTGTTTTCAAAATTGTTACTTCTTCTCTGAAAAAAAAGTCTTGTGCATCCCATTTTCCTCACAGTGCAGTATCATGTAATTACTAATTTAAACACGGGGGGGGAACAAATTCAGGCAGAATATATAGAACCAAAAGACTAAAACTGACTTGTTTCTGATGAGAGTGTCGTCAAAGTAGATTGATCTTACCTGATCCAGGATTTCTAACCTGGACTGTTAAAGTGGCCCTGGTGTCTCCTGTGTCTGTGTCAAGACCAAGGCTAACTGAAACTGGATGGCAAAAGAACACTTCAATCTCACAGGAAATACTTATCTAAAGCTTTTAAAGAGGAGAAAATAGTCACTTATTTACCCCTTTTCCAAAAACATGCAGAGGAGACAATAAGGACATTTAATCTTACTGAAGACAATACAGATTTAGCTGTGTTAAGTAAGCCTAGAACTTTATAGATCTAAAGAATTGTTTGTAAATACAATTTGGTAGAAACAGCTTAATAGTTTGTGAAGCAGATTCTGATGTGGTTGCTTGCATCAGTAGGTAAGTGGATCTGATGACCCTCACGTCCTTCTATTCTCTTTCCTAACTAAGTTATTCTCTTTTGCTGCAGCCCAGAAGATGGTGAAATTCATCCTGAAATCTGTAGGCTATACATCCAGTTGCAGTGTTGCTTAGAAATGTACACAACAGAAATGCTGAAGTCCATATGTCTGCTAGGATCACTGCAGTTTCATCGGAAAGGTATTGGATTGCACAAATATACAGATGCTGATTTTGAAAAAAAAGAACAATATTTTGCAGCATGTCTGGGTACTCATGAAAGACAAAGCACTGTTTTAACTGGGGTAGAGTTAATTTTATCCATAGTAGCTAGCAGGGGACTGTTTTGGATTTGTGCTGGAAACAGGGTTGATAGCACAGGGATGTTTTAGCTATTGCTGAACAGTGCTTGCTGTGTCAAGGCCTTTTCTGCCCCTGACTCAAACCCACCACTGAGGAGGCTGGGGGTGCACAAGGAAATGGGAGGGGACACAGTTGTGACAGCTGACCCCCACTGACCCAAGGGATATCCCAGACCATATGGCACTGTGCTCAATAAATAAAGAAGGGGGAAGATGAAGAAAGGGGAGGACTTCCAAAGGATGGCATTTGTCTTCCCGAGTTATCCTTATACATGGTGTAGCCCTTCTTTACTGGGGATGGCTGAACACCTGCCTGCCCATGGGAAGTGGTGAATTCCATATTTTGTTTTGCTTGCATGCTCAGCAAAAATAGGGTATATTCTGCTGAGATGTTAAACTGTCTGTACCTCAACCTACAAGGTTTCTCACTTTTACCCTTTCAGTAGACTCCCCATCCCACCAGGGGTGAGCAGGTGAGCAGCTCTGTGCGGCTTCGTTGCCAGCCAACGTTAAACCACAGCAAGCACCAAACTGTAAAATGAACTATACCTATATATAGGTTTTCCACTACTAAAAAAGGGCTCTATTTCTGTTTATCATTTTTTTTGCAGAAGCATGTCTTATCAGGCATGTACCAGTAATGTCCTTGTGGTTTAGAAGTCTGATTTTTTTTTAAATAGAGAGTAGTCCCTGAACTTTTAGCTGTCATTAGTCAGACCAGTGGGCAAGCTTAGACTGGGTGTGATATTTGAGGTCAAATGTTTGATAGAGCTATGTGGCATAGTTTTAGTACTAAACTGATTCCTTACTATCTCTGTTTATTTATCCAGCAATGCAATTTTATAGCTCGCTGGGTTTTGGCCAGGACAAGGTTAATTTTTTTGCAATAGATGGGAGGCATCAGGACCCTGGAACTACTTAGGTTTGTCCTGATGTAAAAATTTTTCAAATTGCAAAAGTTGTGAAATGAAAGACATTTCCTACTCAACGTTGCAAACTACTGGTTTAACATTGACATTTTTTCCTCTACTTTTAGAAAGTTTTATTTGTTTCTTTCTGAGATTGTTTACTCCATTTCATGAGACAACTCAGATGGGCGAAAAATTTGACTTCTTAATAACTTGTCTTTGATGCACTGCAGTGTGAATTTTTTCCTTTAAATGTATTTGATGCCAGAACTGTACTTGCCACTACAGAAGAGGACCACCACCAGACAGTCCAGAAGAGATTTGCAAGGATACCAGAATATTCCACCAATGCTTAACTGTCTTGCATACTCTGCTATCATGATTCCCATTCTTTATCCCATTCTCTCCCTTACAAAAGCCCTGGAAGATCTGTCATGAAGCCCCCATTCAATTTCAACACTGCATTTCATTTTCATACAGTGAGCATGAATTAGGTAAGCATCAGCATGGAAATTCAGAATACAGTGCATTTGAGCTGTTAGTGGTGGCAGCTGTGTAGTCCTGTTAAATGAGAAAGTACAAAATTTCACATATTTGTCTTTTGTTTTTCCTCAGTATTGCTGTAGTACTAGGAGACATGGATTGAAGTGTTCTTCAGTGTCAAAGTTTATGAAGTTGTTTCCAGAATGTGTGTTGTAGTTTCCTTCCTTACTTACTTTGTTCTGTTTTGTTCTCTGGCTCTTATTTTGTGTTGCATGTGAGCCACTGGAGTTTAACTGGAGCCCTTGAAATTGGTAAGAATAACATACGGCAGCACTCTGATTTACAGTTTGGTGGGGTCTGAGCAGTTCTTACTCCTTTTGCATTCAGCACTCTTTCTCTCCATTTGTATTTTGCAAAATCAAGCTTAAGGCATCAGTGATATAATCCGAGTATCCATTTTAATCAATAAATAATGGTGATACATGTTTGTTTAAATATTTTAAAGGAAAAGAACCTTGTGGCCCACCCAAGATTCTAGATAATAAAGTGGAGGAGAGTTCTGAAGTACCTATTTTAGAAGACACGTCATCACCTACAGATGTTCAACAGCATCTATGGCAGGTTTCCACAGATATTGAAAACACTGAAAGGTATGTGTGGCACTTCATTCCTGAACAAAATAAAATTCCATCTAGGGTTTATTTAGTCTTTTTTTTAATTTGACAGCCAGTGTTGCTACTGTAAAAAGTATAAGTAAATCAAATAACCTCTTAACATTTCTGTTACATTTAACATAATATGGAGCAACTTCTGAAAGAAAGGCTAAGATGAGTGACATGCTTAATTAGGCTAATTGCCAGAAGGTAACTGTCAAAAAAAGAGGGGGAAATGATGTTGCTGGTGGGCTGGGCTCTCTAAAAGAAGCAGCTTTTGCCTCATCTTGAATGGTTTCTGATTTTGTACCTGAAATCTGCTGTACTCCTGTTTGCATTCCTAATTCAAAAGCACTGAATCTAGTTCATTTGTACCCATAATTTTGAATATGGAAGCCTTAGGACGGGAGAGGAACATAATCCGTAGGTTACCCTCTTAACTGTGCAGTTGAAAAACAAAAATGAGACCCTTTAGTAGAGAGTAACCTTGATGGCCAACATTTCTTTGCAAAAATTCCTATTTTTAGGGCTTTGTATATTTAATCTGCTGATGAGATTTGAATGGTTATCATGCTTATTTACATAAAGTTCTGTTCTGCTGAGACGATAACTTGGAGAATAGAACTGAGCAATTTTTTACTAGTTACATTGCTTCATTTCTAAGAACCATTTTATATGTAGATGAATGAAGCAAGACCACATGGGTTTTAAATCCTGAAAGCATTAAGACATTACCAGCCTGCACACAAAATTGCTGGTCTGCCATCTACCAGTAAAACAACAACCTTTTTAAAATTTCTGGCCTTGTTCAAAACATATCCTTATGTAAGTTGGTTTGGGAGATGATGTTTTGTCATCCTATTTTCCATCATCCACCTTTCAGAAAAACTATTGCCAGAGTCCTCCTAAGAGTGGTGAGAGTGACAGCCCTGTTTTTAAAATTTTCATTTAATGTGCAGGAGCCTGAAGTATCATGGGTTAGCTACATGTGTTATAATTTTCTTCTGAACAGTGAAACGCATTCATGGCACAAGCTACAAAATGCTGACAAGGAGTATGAAGTTGACATTAGTACTAGCTTGTGATAATTTTATGGCATATTCTGTATTTTGTCACTAGGATCACATTGTGCCCACCAAGTAATTTAATATTAATTACTCAAGTGCCAGAATAGATGATATATTTGAATCAGAAGCAAGTAGATAGTATCAGATGGTGTGAAAGGGCTCCCTTATTAAATCTATTGCCCTTTCTTTTGGTATACATCTTCTGATACATGTTTGTAAACCGAATGCTTGCCCAGTAGATTTTTGTATTTATTTCAACATATAAAGCTATACTGTGAGCCACTCCCCACTCAGTCTTCAACTGCTGTTCTGTTGCATCTCTTTTAACTGTTGTATCCACAGAGATATGAGAGAAATGAAAAACCTTTTAAGCAAACTCAGGGAGACTATGCCTTTACCACTGAAAAATCAAGGTAGGTTTTGAATTTTCTTCATGTAAGGAAAATTACGATAATTAAAAGTTTTGACTTGCATTAGATACAAAAAATCTAGGAGTTTTTAATAGAAATTGTAGGAAGAAAAATCTATGCAAAGTCTCTTCCCTGCTGATTCATTGGAGCCAGAATTAGTCTGTGGTCTTTTGCCCCTCAAGTTTCATGTGAGTATTCTGGAATTTTATAGGTACGGCACCCATACATAAAATAATAGGCTTTTCCTGGTGACACAAAGCAGAAGCACAACTAATTCCCTGTGTAAGGACTCCTTCCTTTTCAAAGGTAATGAAGGTCTAAAGGGATCCTACTGAGTGATGGCATTTGCCTCACTCCTGCATGGCTTGTAGGTTCTGTGACATGACACCGACTCCATGCAGAAAAGCTGCTTGCTTCGAGACTGTTAACAGTTGCTTTTCCCAGTAGCCAGCTGTAAGAATCTCCATCCTATGCATGCATTTAGCAATGGCTCTTCATTTTGTTGTCCAGCAGTGTTAAATACTCCATATCTGCAGGAACTCTCTTTGTTCATGAGAATTACATTAAAAAAAATAATAGTTTTTCTTTTTGATTTCTTCTTGATAAATGGATATTTCTTAAATGCCATGTAGTTTTTGCACAGTGGCAGCCAATGAAGTATTCCTAATTCCCAGATTTTGTTCCAAGTAACTAAACAGTCTAGCATTCATTATAATACAGTAATAGATGAATATGGAATAATTGGGTTCATTATACAAATAAGAGTCCATGGCAGGATGGCTTGATGAAAAACCATGTGAAAAGATACCTATCATGATACATGATAGGTATGTACCATTGTAGAGACTGGAAAAGTGACAAGAAGTCTATACCTATCCTAGAAGAAAGGAGTGTGCTGGAAATAAGGAAGGAAAAGACAAACTGAGGGGATGTAAAGCATAGAGAACTTGAGTTCAGAACAGAGATGAAGGCATACAGAATTCTTCTCTGCTGCCTGATGTCCACACTGCCCTTTAACACTGACCAGGATATCACTGACCATCTGTTCAGGAGGATAGGAAACATCCTAGAGTTAAAAAAAGAAACATCCTGAGTCATGCCCCAGAATCAGGTAATCCTAAATGGTGTTTTTGCAGCTCTCACAGTCTCCAACTGTGCTAATAGTTTACAGATGACCTCTGAGAATGAATGCCTCAGGAATGGGTAGACAGTCATACTCATTATTCATACAGTACTTAAAATTTTTGAAATAATCCAAGACCTTTAATTAATGAAAGCTGGATAGTGTAAGTAAATAGAAAAAACTCAAACAACATTATAGATAATTAATATGGTCTGGACTGTAATTTTGATAATTTATATGAATCACAACTATTGATTATGAGATGAATGAATGCCATTGAATGTGTTGATCTTTGCAACCTATCAATCCTGCTTCCAGTAAATGAGTGTTTTGCTGTTGGTTTCAGTGACAGCCAGAATGGAGTTAAGATGGCAAGCTCACAAAAGCTTTGCATAATGTTACTGACTGTTCACAGGCCAGGTTTTATGTATGAAATTCTCTGAAGCAACAGCAGGAAAATTACTGTTGTGGTTTGTAAGATTGAGTCACAATATTAAATTATGTCTTAGCTATGTTCTTGTAGTTAAGTATTTGTGTTAGTGTCTATACTCTACAATCAAACCAGATCACTGATGTAACCAGAATAGGAATATGATGGAGCCTAGATCTTAGCTTGAAACCATGCATGAAGATGGCTCAAATTCAAAGTGAACTCTAAATTTGTGAGGTAGCTCAGTGACACTGCATGAGTTAATGTAAGTATAAGCACTAATATATACATTTTGTATTAATTTAGAAGGAATTAACATAAAAGGTAGAAAGCTAACAAGCATATTATGGTAACTTTCCCAGGCAAATGTTTTTTTATCTTGATGTGCCAAGATGTTCCTGTGTTGCAGTTTTAAATGGTAATTCTCCCAGATATATACAAATGGCCACTCAATAATGGGGTTTTTTTATGTTTAAATTAAGCCAGAATTTTACCTTAGGACTGACATTTCCAAACTTGCATGTCTGCAAGGTTTCAAGCTACTTATCTTTAGGTTTTATTTGGAATCCTAACATTATTCATCCATGCAGGAATATTGTGGCTTAGGTCTCCCAGTGGCGGAGGTGTGATTTCATTTAGGTTTCATCACTGAACTGGTGTTCTTCTTGCCAAAATGTCTATTGTATTATTATGGAGATCCCATTAATTAGCATTGTAGGACTTAAATACAAATATCGGGCTATTATTTGTTCTATGCCTTGAACTATGGAACCTATTACATCATGGAAAGGGTTCTTAAGGATTAGAATAGGCTACCTAGGGAGGAGGTGGAGTCACCATCCTTAGGGGTGAAATGACTGTGCATGGCACGTAGGGCTAGTTGACAAAGTGGTGATTGATCAAAGGTTGGGCTCAATCTCAGAGGACTTTTCCAACCTAAATGATTCTGTGATTCTGAGATCATGTAGGTGCTGTTAGGGCACATAAATTATATAATCTCTTTTGTGCGTGGACACGTGTACATGCTTGTGTTATAATGTGGATTTTTCATCACAGATGATAGCAGCCTCCTAAACTTGACTCCATATCCGTTGGTAAGAAGACGGAAGCGAAGATTCTTTGGATTGTGTTGTCTTGTCTCGAGTTAGAAAAATAAGCATAGAAGCACCAAGAAGATCTTGACTTTAATTAAACCACTATTATTTGACCACTGAAAAGATGAACGTTGCTCCTCTTGATTATAAAGTACATTTTCTACACCACACTATTCATTTTGCTCTTCTGCTCCATCCATCCCCATTTTCAAATAAGGGATTTCACAGTTTAAAATTACGGTGATCAAAAAACAGCTGTGGAATAGATCTAGCATATTTAAAACTTTTTAAAGTATGTTTTGCATGCTTTACTTTCAATCACTCAAAGAGGAATTATGGTTCATAGATAATTTTAAGGGTTTTTTTATATTGTTTGAATTGCCGCTAAAAGTTTGTGCATAGTACAGTATTCTTAGTATCATCTTGAAATATTTGGTCATACTCTTAATTGTCTTTAGCATAGAAAACTATTTAACAGCAAAAGTATTGAAGTTCTAAAACATTCAAACTGTATTGTGACAGAACTTGCACAAAATCTCCAGTTGCTTTTTGTGCTCACATTCATATTTAGTCTTCCAATATATCTCAGTTTAAAAGCTTCATAGAAAAATATCTTAATTTGTGATACACAAATCATATATGAAAATAGTTAGGACTTGTAAATACAGAGAAATCATAATAACTACATACTGTACAATGCATAGAAGCAACATATTTCCTTTTAAGCCAATAGTGTATCTACAAGCATTTGGAAAAAATAAATCATTTATTAAAAGGAGGTATTAAAATAAACAACGTAAAACACAACACCAACCCATTTTGTTTCCAATAGAATTCAAAGCATGGTGTCTGCATATCACTGTGTAAATCTTATAAGGCATGCCAGAATCATCTGAGACTTTAAGATATTAAACGATTTACATTGTTAATAAAGTTTTTTATTTAATTAAATATGGTCTTGTTTCTAGTTGTATTGCTGCACTATGTCTGTTTAGCTATTTTTGCTGTCAGAGTCCTACCCCAAGTTTTCATATTTCCATTTCAAGATGTTTAGAAAGACAGATAAAAAATATGGAGCATATATAAATGCTAAAATGACAGCTAGTAGCAGCAGTAGATATGAATAAGTAGACTCAATGTACTGATATTTCAAGATGATAAGCAAGACACCAGAAATCTTTTGCTAGACTGCAACACTATGAAACCCATAGCAATCTGTCATTACTGTACAGGTCAGCATACCCTTGTAGTCAATTGTAGTGACTCATAGCCCTCCTATTCCACCATGACCCAGCATACAAAAAGAATCAAAACAAAGCTTTAGTGCTGGTAAGGAGGTGGTTGTGTCCTTGTTGCAGGAAACACCCACACAGTTAAATTTGTCATCAGTTTTTTGGTAGGATATTGGTACACCCCCTAAAGCAGTGTGTTTCAGTTTTTTCCAGGTTGGACTTTCAGTCCCCCAGAGAGAAAATGCATTTTTGCATAATCAGGCCAAGAAATAAATACTTTAAATGCAATGAGGACAAATAAATTTAAAATGCCCTTATAGAAATTGTGTGTTTCCAAAATTAATTCCATCTGAGGAATGCATGGCTACATTCTTTAAATAGCACAGAAACAGGTAACTGCAATGTGTTTGAAGATTTCAGGTCATGAACTATTCTTAAGCATTCATATTCTTAAGGATCTAAACTGGGGAGATCGCTACACACTCACAAAACCGTGTGCTTGTGAGAACAAATGCATTTTTAAGAAGAATGGAATTAAAATCCACAGAACAATATTTTTTCAAAGTTAATTCGTTGAAGTCTTCTCCACATTTCTCATGAACATTGTCCTCATTAATCAGAGCTGTTTTCTGTAATAGGCAGCACTGACGTGTTCATTAAAAGTCTCAAACCAAGATATGCTCCATGACTCCATCCCCACAGATACCCTAGGTTTTGCAACTGTTAAAACTTTGGAAAAACAGCTTCTGATGTCTAATGGATATTAAAAATATTGTCTGGGAAGATGATCAGTAGTTACAATTAACCAATTAACTTATGGTTTTGTTCAGCATAAGTGAAAAAGACATTAATGCTAAAAAAACAGAATATGCAGCAACACCATACAAGAGGAAGGGAGAAAGAAACTTTTTTACAAGACTTCTTTGGAAGTCTTGCAATATTGGTACACAGAGAGAAATACCCATAGGAGGGGCAGTGTTATACCTTTTCTCAACAATTAATTTGAAAGGAAGATGGGCAGAGTAAGCAGTAACGAGTCTAGCTGAGTACCTGCTCACCTATCATCACACAGAATTTAACATGACAGCTTATATCTCTGTATTTTAACCACGCCTGTTGCAATGGAATATACATTAATTAGACAAATGTATAAACATTTTAATTCATTTTACAAATCTTGACATCAGTGATATCACAATGAGTTACACAACTTGAGCAGATTCTGTGATGGATAGACTTGCATATGTTGTCTTTAAACTTCTTTAGGATTGCACTGTATTGAAGTGTACAGTGATATGTGCATCCTTGTACCTTTTGTTATTCTGGAAAATTCAGCGGTGTCTCTTCTTCCTTAATTAAAGACTATTAAAATTTCAGTCTTTACATTTTTGAAACCTTTCCATACTTCTAAGCAATTTAGCAGCTATCTCAAGCCTTTTGTCTTTATTATACCTTCTACTAGACCCAATGGACACATGCTGTAATTCCCAAGCTTTATGGCCATTTAAGGAATATTGGTGATCAAGGGTGTTCTCCAGGTACCTTTTAACAGCTAGTAGTGTGAACTACCAACTTAGGCCTGGTAAGTATCTGAATTGAAGAGGTGTTAAGGGATAAGCTGGTTTAGTTAGGAATGCAGAGCATTATCTTTCACTAAAATTCAAAAGGCAACAAACTCTTCGTAAGCCACAGAACATCATTTTGATAAAGATAAAAGCTAATATTACTACAATTTAGTTTCATGGAACAGGGCAATATGGGATCAAAATTTAAAAGCTCCCACAATGATATGCAAATCACTTAAGAGATGATTTACAACCATTCTTTTATTTGTTTATTTTCCAAGTGTTAAAAAAAAAAAGACAGCTTCACATTGGTGAACTCCTGAATGCAAGAAAACAGCAATTTAGGGAGAATACAGAGGAAAGCAGTACTTGCTTTCAAGAGGTTTGAATAGTTTAATTGAAAATGTTACAGCTTAAAGGCACCATGATTCTTTTTCAGGGTAGGAAACAAGAAGCAAAAATTCCTTTACCTACCAGATATGACAAGTTCCACCAACTCTTTTTATACTAAAATCCTGTACAGCTCCAGGTTTTCAGAGCAAAACCCAATTCTTCATAACCACCATCCACTTGTGGTACCCTTCTTCTTTTCAGATATTTCATGTCATAAAAAATACCTGTCTAAGAAGTCAAGTATCTATGTTCAATTTCAAGTCTAAATTTTCAGAGTAGAAGCAAAATACAAGCATACAGAAGTAGAGGGCAAATACATATTGCAGGCTGCATGCTAACCCAATATGAAAAATTAGCATGCAAAATCTTCATCTTAACTTATGCAATACACAGAAGGTTGTCCCTGTGACCTGTTAACTGTTCATTCCATAGGAGGCTTACTTTGGATGAGATACCATATAGAGCCATACATTTTTCAATATAAGGTAAGCAGATCAGTATAAATTAAAGGACTTTGATGAGTCTGAAGAGCTGTTTAGACTATGGCAATGAACTACTATAAGAGATGTTTATTACATAGCCCCAAATTTATTGTCTTTGAAGCAGGTATAGAGAATTCATAGAAATCAAGACAGAAAATCAGTGGGAATACAGTAAACTAGACAAAAATATAAAGATATGAGAAATATAATAGAAAACACAAGCTTAATGGAACATTTTTGCTGAGCACTGTGGTGTGTTGACCTTGGCTGACCACTAGATGCCCACCAAGTTGCTGGTATTGCTCCCCTCCTTAACTGGGCAGGGGGAGAAAAGTATGACAAAAGGCTCATGGGTTGAGGACACTGAGATTGCTCAACAATTTGGTTATCATCATGGGCAAAACCGAGTTGACTCTGAAAAATTAAGTTATTGCCAATTAACAATGGAGTAGGATAAGAAGAAATAAGAACAAATCTAAAAACACCTTCCCCTCACCCCTCCCTTTTCCCCAGCCTCAACTTCACTTCTGGTTTCTCTAGCTTTTTCCCCCAAGCTGCATGGGGGAATGAAGGGGATGGAGAATAAAGGTTGTGGTCAGTTCATCAGGCATTCGTTGTCTGTGCCATCCCTTCCTCCTCACACTTTTTGTCTGCTCCAATATGGGATCCTTCCCATGAGAGATAGTCCTCTATGAAATTCTCTAACATGAGTCCTTCCCACAGCGTGAAGTTCTTCATGAGCTGCTCCAGCTTGGGCTCCTCTCTCCACGGGGCCACAAGTTCTACTAGGAGCCTGTTCCAGCACCATCTTTTCACAGGGTCACAGCATCCTTTAGGCACATCCACCTGCTCTAGCACAGGGTCCTCCATGAGCTGCAGGTGGACCTCTGCTCCACTGTGGACCTCCATGGAATGCAGGGGAACAGCTGACTCACCATGGGGCACCTTTTCCCTCTCTTTCTTCACTGACCTTGCTGTCTGCAGATTTGTTACTCTTAGATATTCTCAGTTCTCTCTCCTTGATGCTGTTGTGCAGTAGGCTTCACCCTTTCCTAAATACATTATCCCAGAGGTCCTACCACCATCACTGATGGTCTTGGCCTTGGCCAGTGCAGGGTCCATCTTAGAGCCAGCTAGAACTGGTGTTGTCCAACATAGGAGTAACTTCTGGCATCTTCTCACAGAGTCCATCCCTGTAACCCCCCTGTTACAAAAACCCTTCAAAGTACCCCCAATATAAACATCCACATCATCCTTTTTCAGACCCCAGATCTAATGCATCAATATGCAAACAAGAAAAATTAAATTTGCAATAAGGCACTGGTTTCTTTACACACAAACAAGTATCATGAATGTAAAAGGGTGAAGGCCTTGAATTTGCAGAATTAAACTTTTGGTCTGACATGTCAATTTGCCTAAGACCCACTAAATTTTATTTTGGATCTGATCCAGACATCTGAGAATGGACTGAATGGGTTATGCTCTGATTTGGGACTCTTAGTCACTTCTAAATTAGATATAATGTGCAAAGCAATGGTCAGAGTGACATCCTCTGTAAGCAGTGCTCAGCTGAGTATCCAAATCCCCGTCAAGGTTGATCAAGATATTTAAAAAAAACCCCTCCAGAAGATAGCCTCTTAACTCATACTGAGCTTACCTGGGAAATGTGTCTGCAACAGATTTGAGTTCTTTGACAAATCCCAAGCAGGAGTATAGTATCAGTCTTTTCTGGTCACAAAAGACTGTGAAGCAGCACATTGAATTTTCCTAAGTATTTGACTAATTGACCAGGAGAGACAGTTTAACTGTTTATTAATGTTGCAGTAAGTACTGGATGCCAGAGTATGCTGTTAATGTGGGATTTCATTACAAACAGAATACCACCCAAATGAACACCTCAGTTTAGCTAAATTAAAAACAAACCAAAAAAGGACAACATAATTTTGTCCTAAAGCTTCCCATCTGAACAGGATTATTCATATCGGCATCACTCAGTATTTTTTCAGTGTTCCTGTGAAACACGAACACTTCTGCCTTTCAGAGATGGAAAGAGGGACTACCTAAAGGTTGCAGCTAGGTGTTTGTAGCACCTCATCATTTAATATGCCCTCGCAATCCAAGTGACTTTTTTTTATTTGAGTCCTGAAAACCTCTGAAGATAGAAACTCCATCTTTCCTGAACAACCTGCCCTAGTGCTGTACTACTTTCCTAGTGAAGAAATGTCAAATATAACAGATTTCTAAGATCATGTCATTTATCAGGAGCAAAACCTAATTTTAAGTCTGCTATAGTATTTTTCAATCAGTGTTTGCACACAAAAAAAACCCAAAAAATAGATGAATTCTCTTCTTTCACTGCAAATGAATGGTAATATCTAGCCACAGCACAAAAAACCCACCCAAACCATAGTTGTTAGTACCTGATACTATAATCCTTATTGCTGATTTCCCATCTTTCATTTCTGTATTATAATTTAAGCATTTCTGTGACTGTCACTTGACCTTCATACAACTTCCAACAAAAGACAAAAATATTGTAGAATTAAGGGATATTTCTGTTGCTACCAACTAATGTTTTTTTGGTAATTGTTGAGGAAGGCAATTGCCTGATTTCCTGCAGATGAAATATTTTAACACCTTCTATTAAAAACACTGCAGAAATCATCTCTACCAATGACTTCTACAAAATTTTGTTTCCTGATGGAAGAGGAATTGTGACATTTGATGTAAATGCTGGTTGATGTGGCAGAGCAGTCATTTGCCATTTGAGTATTTCTGTATTCCAAAACCCCAGGATTACACATTTTTTTAAGGATTTTCTGTTCTAGCATTCTTTTCTTCTTATCAAGAAAACATAGAGTATCTCCATCAAAAAGCAGAAAAAACGTAAGAACCAACTTCTACCCCATTTCCATCCCAGGAATAACTGTACAGTGTTGCAATAAATGCCGACTGGTCTTTTGTCAGTGTAAAGGTGAGATGCCATAGTATGTAAGAGGTATCATATCTATTGTTCAGTTTCATGGACAAGAAGCAACAGAAGCTAAGGAAACATCTACTTCTGCTCACACTTAGTCCTGAGTTACTTTAGTGAAGATATTTGTAGCATTATTTTGGGAAGTAGTTCTAGAACCTTGAAGGCACTGACTTCACAGTCAGCAAAACTTACCCTTTACCAGCAGAACCTTCCTCTTCTACTTCAAAAAAACTGAGCTTGGCTAAATGCAGGTGAGCAGGAGACATTTTCTATGGTATGGCAAGGGTTGTAACACTGACTTTAAATTGTTCCACAGCTGAATAATTTATCTCAAATCTAAAAATATTTTCCCTGAGATTCTATTTCCTTGTGGTAGTTTTACAAAAATTGCTTCAGTCATATCTCAAGTAAGAGGTATACCTTTACTCCTTAGTTGGTGGTTGTACCCTCTAATGTGGTTTGGGGATTTTTTTTCAACTTAGGCTGTTCCCAGGATATGCATAATCTTCCTTTCAGATCTAGCCTTGTATTGCCAGTCTTAGACATTTTCCATTTTCCTGTCTGAACTTGACTGGCTTTGAGCTATCAGTCTTCTCCTCAGCAGTACTTTGAGTCTTCACCTTATTTTGTATCATCTGTAAATTTTCTTTGTGTGATATTTACATTTTTTCCCTTCTTTTTAAATGTATTTAAGTACCAACAGTAATGTGAATTCTGGTGTCCAAGAGAGCACCTGTTTTTATTTGTAATCTGTTGCTGCCTCATGCAAGCATATCTTCGTTTGAGCCATTACATGTACTGAGCTCCTTCTTTCGGTTTTATTTCTTGCTCTTCTAAGACTGCAGTTCTTTGATGTAAAGAAAGTTTCTGCCAATTTCCAGCCTAAATCTTCTCCTGAACAACTAGTACCATATGTAAAGTGGTTTTTACAGCTCAACTTTATTTTTTGTTGAAATTCTCTGATGGTCAAATTCTGCAAGGATATTTTACAAACTATTACACTAGGTTAAAGCCTCATGAATACTTATATACAATACAGATAAATAAGAAGTAATCATTTCTGTTCACAGTATACTTTCTCAGGAGGACAAATATTTAGCTTACACAGAAAACTGTAAATAAGTCACATCTTAAGTACTATGCTGACATTTATATGAACTCCACTAATTAGTCTGTTTCAGACTTCTTTATTGCTTTTAGAAGATAGCTGACAGGGAATGGCCCTTCTTGTTTGTACTGGCATCACCTTCATACTGTAAGAACTTTGGTGCTTGTTGAGTAGCAGACATACAATCAACGTCTTGAGCCCATACAACAGCAGCATTTACGTCAGGGTTTAGCCTTCGAAGTGCAATTCGTGTAAACTGAAGCTAATAAGAATTGATAGGAATGAAGAAATAGGTGAAGTTTTAATATTAGTAATCTTGTTTTGAGATACATATGTGTGTGTGTGTGTGTGTGTGTGTGTGTGTGTGTGTGTGTTTGTGTGTGTGCTATCTATGTGTCAAAGATGGCCACAATTGTGAAAGAACAAAACCCAAGCAGAAAGGACTTTGAAAAACTAATGGCCTTTGTTTACTTCTTTTTGTTTTCACCTTGCTTACAGTGATCCTGCTAAAAGAATCTGTACATGTATTTCACAATCTAAGACTAGATCAATTTTTGAAGATAATTTTGAAGGCTCAATCTTTTTTAGCTCATTGCCCATTCCTCCCTTCTCAGGACCTGTTTCATATTTGCACTTACTGATTAATGGATGTAAGCAGAAAATGCTATGCAAAACAAACGTTTATTTAAAGGATACTAGAAAATCTCACTTGATTTTCCAGATTTGATTTAACCATTCTGACATTAAGCATATTTCAGTCTTTTTACACATAGGCTTGCAAATTGAAGTTTACCACATCCTACTGTAAGGCATTACAAACACAATCGCAACTAAACTAATAATAAGAGTGAAGAACTAGTTAAATTTAGTACTAGTTTAGTACTAATAAACTAGTACTAGTTTAGTACTAATAAACTTGAATTTTTTTCCTAAATGGTCCATCTAATAGTTTGAAGCACTGATGTGTGCAAATAGATTCCTCAAAAAAATATATATATCCCCCTTTAAAACAGCACTGCAAAGCGTAAATAAATTTGATATGAAAGGAAGATCACCTTCTCTGCAGAAGTGAACATAAAAATAGACAAGCATCTTAGTCACTACTTGAACTGTCTGAACTGTCAGAAGATGAACTTTCCTCCTTTCGTCTCTTCTTTTTCTCCTTTTTATGATGCTTTCCTTTCTTAGATTTATGCTTTTTCCCCTTTTCCCTTTCTTTTTTGTGTGATTTTTGTTTTTTTGACTTTGGCCCAGCCTCTTCAACTGAACTTGATGAGGAAGATCTAGCAAAAAAAAAAATAGAGATCAATATGTAATTAAAGAAGGAAAATGCCATGATTTTTTTTTTTTTTTTTAAATGTCACCATTTATATGTTACAAATCAAATTTGGGTAGAATTTGCACAGTAGCATCCACTGGAAAGCTTACGATATCTCAGTCTGCATGCTCAACTTGAATGATGACTTTCCTAATAAGACTTTTGTATGTTTATAATACAGATTAAAAACCTATGGAATAGGCAAGTTGTATGGTTTTTCAGTCTTCAAGAAGAAAAAGACTAGAAGTACAGATTAACAGAAAATAAAGTATGACAGCAAGATAGAGCTTCCAGGTTTTAAAATACCACATAATCAATAACAATGTGAGAGCAATGCCTTCAGGAAAATCTTAATGTATTCCTCCAATGCAAAAATCTAAGAGAAACTCAGTATGACAAATTTGGATGCTCTTGCAACTGGTAGTATTGGTCTCTAACCAAAAATGATGATTACACAAACAAAAGAATTATGATGACAATAATAGTCATGAAATAAGAACGAATACTCAGAAGGGCAGTTTTGTGCTATTGTTTACATGATTAACTATTAGTTACTTTCATGAAAATCGACAGCCAAACTGACTCTTTTCTGTTCTTTTTTTTTTAAGTGTAAATACTGTCTTCAAATACTAACTTCAAAAGTGGACGTTAGAGCTACACGATGTAAATAAAGATGGAGAAAAATGTCAGAACAAACAGTATTAAATCCTGTTCCTTTATTTCTGAAAAATATCTTATTGTGGTCTCCAAATACATTACACATTTTATAGTTCCAAGGGTAGTTCCTGGCATATTGTCTTATCAACAGTCTTAATAATTAACCATTAGTTTCATCTTAAAACACAAGCCAATCAGTCATCAGGCCAGAACTCAGATGCATAATAAATTTGAGTATTACGATATTTTCCTCTGAAACTGGCATAACACTTTTTCTAGGCTTCTACACTAACAGGTGCACTAAAACTCAACACAGGCCTAGTTTTCGTTTTGATAATTGCATGCTACTCAGAGCATGTGTGTGCCTGCTTGTGTGTCTATACCTGAGTGTGTGCAAACAAAAAATCTTAGGGCCTCTGAAGTGCAGGAAGCCTTCACCAGTTAGAAGGAACATTGCTTTCTCTGATCTGCAGACCTCCAGCTTGCTAGAGCTTTCAAGACTTCCATGATCCTAACTACACAGCTGAAAGCCCATGACTTTACCATTAATCCAAGAACAAACAAGTTCTCAATGGAAAAGGGGAAGCTTTTCAAACCAAAAATGTACTTGCAAATCAAAGTGCATAAAAAGAAGCAATATCTTCTGAGAAACAACCGAAGTATCAGAAATATTTCTGAACTTGTGTTTTGAAATGAAAACAGTTGTGTGACACGAGTTACCTTTTCCTTGGTCTTTTTAATTTTGTCTTCTCTTTGTTTTTTCTTTTTTGTTTCTTTTTTTCTTCCTCTTCATTTATACCTATGGGTAAAAAGTTACATTTTAAAAAGCACTTGTCTGAATTAAGATCAGCATTAAAAGAGTGGCTTCAATGGCAATGTAAAGTTACTACAAAATTCCTGTGAAAAGATTTCCTTTTCCTTCCTCCAAATTCTAGTCTAGTATAGCAATTTCAGAAACATTTTGCAGAGTGGCAGGAGTTTTATACACAGCTTACATTTTAATGACTTTGATCTAAGCACTAAGAATGAAGGAGTGCCTGTAAAATGTAGCAAAAAGTTGTGACTTTTCCTATATGTTGACATCAGCTTCAGGTTTTCATATCTGTTTTTTTGTACTTTAACCTTACCATATTATTGCCTAAATCTGAAGGCCATTTAAATAGAACATACAAAGAAAAGGATATTCCCTTAAGATATTCAGGAATGTAACCTTGTCATGGTTTCAGCCCCTGTGCTTTCTGCACAGTATTATCAACCTATAAATTTTGCTACTAATTAGGAAGAGTTTGCACAGACAAAACAGATCACCTTGAAATGGGGTAATACTAAGATTTATTGCTACACTACAGAACTAAGGGGAATACTTACATATATACATATATACATACAACTCTAACTAGTTTTCTTATAATAACACACTTATATATGTACAAATGCCA
>VXAY01001005.1:89138-101966 GCA_013399855.1 Oxyruncus cristatus
CGTGATATGTGGATACGCAACACAGAGGAATTCCTGGAGCGTTTCATTTCATTTCCTCTCTTCCCGATTACATCTTACGCCTTTAATTTTGTTACGACCTCTCACTGAATGTAATGGTAATACTTGTAAGAGAGATATATGCCTTTGGAGATTTACGGCTTTTTTTCCCCCTCTGTTGTTTCATTATGGAAGTGATCAAGGGTATCTAAGTTTCTATCATGTGCCACGTACCAGCCGTATTATTATATTATATTATGTTATATTATAAATTCTTTACGTAAATATCAGTTCAGAGTTGTATTTCAAGTTCTGGAAGTGGTATCTAGAACTAACAGTAGCTATCCAACACATTTAAATGTATACCACTGTTACAAATATACCAAATTCAGATGTATTTTTAAAGTAAGTAATTATATTCTTTGGTCACTGACTAACTTACAATAAAGCTGATGATGCGTTTATCTGTATTTTTGTAGGTTTTGCTGAGAACAACAGCAGGAGAGATAGATATAGAATTATGGTCAAAAGAAGCACCAAAAGCATGTAGAAATTTCATCCAACTTTGTATGGAAGGTAATGACCCAATGGGATAGCAGTTGTTGAAACTACTTCATGTCAAATCTTTTGTGCCCTTTTTTTAAAATAGGGGTTATAAGTATGTTTTAATTTTAATATGTCAATAAGTTTATTTCTATTTTAAAATTATTGACTAACACAATGTTTTTCAAGGTTATTAATGAACTTGGTGCAGAAAAATATTGGATAGTTTTCTCAACTTAAGCAGACGATGTAATGTTACTGAAATGGTGCCTGTCAGAGGCTTGGAAAGGCTTACTTGCAGCAAGTCTCTACGAAGTATAACTACTGCGGTGTGTGTATGAAATGGCACTGATGCAATATCGACTGTCCTCCAAAATTCTCCTTTCTGTGTCTCCATATTTACTTTTTTTTTTTTCTGTTGAGTGTTCTGATTTTTCATTTGCTGTATTTTTTTGGTGATGGAAGCTCTGTAAAACTCTCCACTGAAGTAGTGGGTACCAAAATAAGAAGCTCCCTACTGGGAAACTGGAACAAAAATCTGTGAACGACTTGATGCCTTTATATGTTTTCTAACTGCTGTTATTATCCCATTTATGCATTTATAGAGTAGCTAAGAGTTCTTTTCTCCTTCATATGTTAATTAGATATAGCAGCCTAGGAATTGTGCCTCCAGCACAGATCCAGCCTGTTCCGTGTTCTTACACCTATAGTTGAAATTTTTTGCCCTGGTAAATCAATTTCTTAGCCCTTGGTAAGAATTCATTTATCCTCAGTGAGCTTTATTTCCTTTCTGAATTTTTTCTAACTGCTGTGTAATATCCTGTGCTTTGGATAGTACATTTGAGTATTTCTTGTGAGTATCCTGGCATATAACCTTCCATGACTGTATCTAGTTATGCTGTGACATTTGTAGACCTTGCTTTCTCTTGCAGCATGCTGCAGATTTATTTTTGTTTAATAATAATAATAATAATTAAAAAATCAACCAGAAATATATGTCAAGTAAAGTTTTCATTCCTTTTGTTTTCTTATGATCTCGTAACCTTTATAAGATAGATGGATAGATAAAAGAACATAAGGAGAAAAATGTGCCAACTATTTCCTTCTGCTAAAATTATCAGTTTAGGCACAGTGTAAGTGGTGAAAGGGATGACACCTGTGTTCTACACTGATCTTTGGAAGTGCTAATCATCTGATATATGAATATGGCTGATGTATGTGAGACATTGTCTGGGGCAGAGCATAGTAGTTCTAGCTCTCCTTTTAAATTGATGCATTGTATTGTAGTATCATTCCAGTAATAAAACTTAAAAGCTAAAAAGAAAGCAGTTCGTCAGGATCATCATCAGGATGGGCAGGGTCTTTTGAAACAGAAACGTATGACAACACAGGGGTTTTTTTGTAAGACTGTGTGGAATAGAAGGGAACCCAGTGGCATCAGCAAAATCTACTGACAGTACTTGCTTTCTGGAACTTCAGTCTCTGGACGTTCTCTGCATGATCCAAAAGTTTGATTTTGAGACCACTAACGTATATTTAATGTTTTATTCTTTTTTCCTCTTTATTTTAGAATATTACAATAACACAGTATTTCACAGAGTAGTGCCTGGCTTTATAGTGCAGGGAGGTGATCCTACTGGTACTGGATCAGGAGGAGAGTCAGTCTATGGAGGTCCCTTCAAGGTGTGTATCTGTATATCTCATGCATTAATTTTTGGTTATTCCTTATCTGTTGTTCTTCCTGCCATGTTATGTTGTGAAAAATCAAATGTTACATGAAATGAGACATTATACACGTGCAGTGTTTTATTTCACGTGCTGCTTCAGTATGTTTGAATATGTCCTTTTTAACTGAGAGTTCTTAAATCTAGCTGTTCCAATATTAGGATAACTGTCAATCTTATTAGCGTGAACTTCACAGGAGAAAATTGGGGAGAGGAAGACTGAAGAGTAGGTCTTGATGAATCAGAAGTGTTTGTACATATTGTATCTTACTTAGCAAAGGTCTCTGGAAGCTGCATATGTGTCCGTTGGTATTATTGATATCATCATGGCTCATCTCTTAGCCAGGAGGGTCAAATCCTGAGTGAAGCTAGGCAGGCTCAGCAGTTGTGTTCTGTCCTGCCTGATATTTTATTTCAGATGTGACAGGCACCTTTAGCTCCTGACTGAAGATGCACAGCCTGTCTCTGGGTCTTGCATCATCTTGCTGCTAGACTTGTACATCTGGCACAAATGTGAAGTTTTGGGAGGGATTGGTAACTAAGCAGAGAACAAAACAAATATTACCAATACTGTAGTAGCATTGCTGCTTAAAATTAGTGGTATCTCAATATTGCAGTGTTTAAAATTGTGATATTACCATGGTATTCATATATTACTCAACACTTTCTCCTTGCTTTGAAAGGAGTCCTATTTCGTCTTCTTTTGGTACAGGAAATGTTCTTCCTGTGGATTTTTGCATTAATGTATTATTACAATCTCTTATTGTGGTTACTTTCAGTTACTCTACATGAATGATGATTTTTCACATAAATACAGTGATTCACAAGAATGATACTTTTACATGAAATGTATGAAATGCAATTACTTTTTAAAACACTTCTTATTTTCTTAATGTTGGGGGGTAATGAATGCAAATAAAAATAATGAATAACAGTTAATTTTTAGGGAACAATTGGAAAAAGACAAAATTAGCAAGTTAGAAATTTGAGGGTTTTTGTTAAATAATACGTCTTTCTGTTATTGATATCCTAGTTTCTAACTGTTTGGTGTTTGTTGGTAATGTGTTTATGGTTTCTTTTGAAGGTTGTTCACTTGTTTGCGTTATTATAGGCACAAAGGATAAAAATATAGACTAAAATAATTTTCGCTGTTCAAAATAGAAACTTTTGAATATAATTGTGGCACTAAGTTTCAAAATACTTTGAATTTATTACTCTCTGAATTTAAAAAATAAATTAACAGGGTATTTTCTGTGTGCATGTTGATGTCAATAAACCATAGCTAAAGAAGTGAAAAACATAATTATATACTTAAATGGTACTGTTTTCCCCCCTTTTTTTTTACAGGATGAGTTCCACTCACGACTGCGATTTAATCGAAGAGGACTTGTTGCTATGGCAAATGCTGGGCCCCATGATAACGGGAGTCAGTTTTTCTTTACGTTGGGTCGTGCAGATGAACTTAACAACAAGCACACAATCTTTGGAAAGGTCTGCTACATGAACTAGATTCCCAGTTTGACAGAAGCTCTCTAAGTTTCTCTGAAGGCTAATTTAATGTTGTCTGCTGCTACATACATTTGAAATTTATTTCACTGCTTTCTCAGCTGTCTCCTTTCTCTTTGTTTCCCATATCTGGTAGAAATGTTTCTGTGCGTTGTTCCCATTATTCTGTACTTCGCTGTTGTTGTTCTTCTAAATTGTATTTCCATGTTGTGCTGCCTTTAAATAATCTTATGAATATTATGGCTCTATTTTAGTGATTAGTTCATCTAATACTAATGACATTTAAGAAAATTCTGTGCATAGATTCTAATTACTCAAGAAGAATCAGGAAAATGTAAAACATAAAACAAATTTACCACTCTCATGATTTACTTAAAAGAAAATAAATAGTTTTCATTTCAGTGGTTTTTGTTTTCCTGTTTCATATCTTATGAATAAGAATTTGACATTCTCCCCTGTGTACATTCTCAAAACTACCTCTATTCCTTCAACTTCTGCCATTAAATTTAAAAACCTCAAACCTTTGTACATTGTACTTGCTTTCTTTCAGAAGTCTTACATGCTTACAGTATTTCCTATGTAATTCACATTTTCAAAATTCCTCATATAATAATTAGCTTGCATTTTGGGGAATAAAAAACAAAAATTACAGACAAGGAGTTTCAAACCTTTTTTATAAATTTGCCAGGTTACAGGGGATACAATATATAACATGTTGCGCCTGGCTGAAGTAGAAGTTGACAAGGAAGAGAGGCCTCTCAGCCTACACAAAATAAAAAGCAGTGAGGTGAGTATGTTCTGGTTTGAGAAGTGGTGTTTTAAAATTCTTTTGTACAGTGCTCAGAAAACTTGGCGTATTGTTTTAAAATACTGAATCATTAAAAATACTTACAAAAAATGTGTCTAAAATTCTGGTTTTTTCACAGGTTTTGTTTAATCCTTTTGATGACATTGTCCCAAGACCAAATAGAAAACTGAAGAAGGACAAACCCGAAGAAGAATCTAAAAAGTCAAAAGTAAAAGGCACAAAGTAAATATATGCAACATAAGTGATGGTTAATTTTCTTTCACCTTTAATTTGCAGCTTGGCAATTTTTTTGTTTCTGCTTCTGAAGCACAAGGCTTTACCAAAATGCACAGAGTAATCTTACATAATCTTAGCAAAATTTGCTTCCCTGTTTCCAGGATGGATCATGCAAATCTAGTTTCTCTCTTTGAAGGGGTTCCTGTACATCAGCTGAACTGTGACTGTTGCATGCATGATGATAGTTGCAAAAATAAAAGTTAGCTTGAGTCTTTCCCATATGCCAGGATGGGCAGTCATCTGACTGAGATGACATTGCAGTTGAAACATACTAGTAGTAGTAGCTAGGCCATAACTCAGTTGTTTTGCACTTTTTGAACTTATTTTATCAGCTACCACTTCTCCCCCACTGAAATACTTAGCAAAAGGCAGACATTTTGACATGGCAGATTTCAGTCTCTGAATGAAAATTCTTAGTCACAAACAGGCAATGAAAAATAATAGGAAATCTGCAGTGTGCATGCTGTCAGTTCTGCTGCACAAAAATAGAACATGTTGCAACTGACTGATTCCAACATAGCATAAACAATTAACTCTTGGAAAAAAATACCCATATTTCTTCTAATTACATTCTGTGGATGTGTGCACATTTGATGCCTTTCCAAGCCATCGTGTCTTGAACATTTTGTGTCTGTTACTTGAATGCTGCTCTGTTGAGGAAAAAAAAATAAAAATGCAACAAAGCTGTCATCATGTAGGAGTCAGCGGAAGTTAGTCAAGTCAGAATTTCTTAAATTGTGTGTTAACGTTTTCTAAGTGGTGCTTCACTGTCCTTGTTTTGTCTCAGGAATTCAATAGAATATGCTTTGCTAAATATTTATGGCTTGCAGCAAAGCAGCATGTTGTAGTTGTTTGGAATTGGTACATTTAGCAGGACAAGAAGTTTTTTGAAATCTCATGGAATGTGAAAATAATATGTTTAAAGATAATGGAATGTTACTAAGACTGTATTTAAAGTTTTACTAGAAAATTATTTTTCTCTCTTAAAGAAACTTTAACCTGCTTTCCTTTGGGGAAGAAGCTGAAGAAGAAGAGGAAGAAGTCAGTAGAGTTAGTCAGGTACTGTACCAAATTATCCTCATTTTTCTTTTCAACTTAATTACCTTTTCTGCGTATTTGTGAAAAGCTTTAAAGTTTGTAGTCTTGTTCTTTAGTTTGAGTTTTGAAAAACAATGCTAGAAATTGCTTCAATTTTTAGGATTTTGCTGGTTTAACATTTTGATAAAACCAGAAGTTTTTACTTTTCTGACTTTAAAGGTGCCTTCAGTTACTGTGTGGAATTCCTACATTTCCATGAACATACTATTTTATGGTATAGTTCTATGTCTGCTGTTTAAAGTTCATATAGGTGAGCAGTACTTCATTCTTCTTCAGCTCCTTAATTTAAGGAGTGGGATTTTATGGTAAAATACCTGAGTTTTGAAGATGATCTTGTGCATTGTCAGTGCATTCTTAGATCCATGTTCTTATGTATATCCATTATTCTGTTTGCAAAATGAAGTGGGGCTATTGTGGAGAAAATAGTCCATTATCATAATTTAATATTGCACAATTGGGAATTGTTCACCTTCACAGAACTAAGGTATTCTTTGATCCAACATTTCCTTCCCTGACTTTGCAACTTACATAAAGTTAATTTAAAAATTTTTCAGTAAGTTGTTATTCTTGTTTCTACTGCTGACCAAATTATTTCACTAGAGCTTTCTACGTTTTGGGTACCTCTCTGCTTCAGGGAGCGAAAAAAATACCTGATGCTTGAGTCCTGTACCACGTAAATGAAAAATGGTGGTCAGTCCTCAGGAGTCAGTTAAAATACAAAAGAAAATGGTGAATAATGATGGACAGTATTACAGTGAGATGATGTCAGTCAGGATGATAGTAGAGTAGTGTTAACTATTTTTCTTTTTCAAGTTACAGTCAGACTAACTATACTTGTTTATCTTAATATGCTCATCTGCGATTCTGCTCTTGGTATATGTGTGGCTTTTAATACTGCATTTAACTCAGTTGCTTTGATGTTCTTTCTTTCTATGCCAGGTACTTGCTTTTCAGTTTAAAATTATCTAAATAGAATGTGACTTTCATGATAAGCCTAATTTCACTGTTGTCATGCTGTCTTTCAACTCAACCTCAAAATCTCATTCTCCTGTTTGTCATGACTAAATTATGGACTAGCTGTAGCTGGATAAATAACCACATAGCTGTTTATGAAAAAATTCTGTTCATTCTTTAAAACAAAAAAAAACAAAAAAAACCCTTCTTTTCTGAACCTCACTGCTTGTTCCTAAAAGGTCTAGATCAATATCTTTGTACTTCTGGACGTTATCTTAATCCTGATTGAGTTGAAGTACATGAATATCAGCACTAACTTTCATCCTCTGGTTTTGATACGACAAATGGAAGGTCAAAGTTAATAATGAGATCCTTTGACATTTACAAACTCAGAATGCTTCTGTGAATTTCTTTTTGTTTGCTAGATGCAGTAATTCTTGCTTGTTTAAGTGTAAAAAGGGTGTACTTTGAAGGACAGAGTTTGAGGAAAGTCTGTAACTGAGGAATCCTCTAATAGATTTGGGAAAAGGGAACACTTTCTATTAATTTTTAGTGTAGTGAGGCTGAGCTTAAAATTATCTGAGGAGTAAATGAAAACACCATTTCAGGGGTATCTAAACTTAGTCTATACTAGGGAATATATTTTCCCTTTGCTGCAATGCATTATCAGCCTCTTGTTTCTGAGGCTGTACAAGGAAGAGCAAGAAGAATAACTGGGGATATGGATCCCAGTGTCTTTAAAATTTAAGAAAGGGAGAGAGGAAGGAAATTATGAGAACAGTTGTTTCCTATTTCCTACAGCATAGTGACTGAGACAGAAAAATAAATGAGCAAATAAATATACAATTAAAAAAGTATTTTTCCCTCTTGAAATTTAAGTTGTGAGCATTTATGCCACAAAATATGATTAAAATTATAAATACTTTCAAAAAGAAATTAAATGAGGGATTAGGGTCATTGGTGTCATTTATGTGTTACAGGTCCAATTGTATCTTCTGTAACAGGAGAGTCTCTAAATGGATATATTACAGAGAGTATGAATCTTAGAAAATTTGTGTACCTCAGGAGGTTACAGAAGGCAGAGATGACAGGATTAGGGAAGATTGTGTCAAGGAAGGGCAAGAGCAGAATGCCTACGTGAGGGAGGGTAAGCAAAGAGTCAGAAGTGGTTCCAGCACAGGCAGTGTGCTTACCAAGAGGGGCACAATCCCACAGGGTCTGGATATAGCAGGCAGAGTTAGTTCCTTGTAACTGGTCCATCAGCAGTCCTGAAAATGGCAAGCAAGAACCAAGGCTGAGGTCTCCAGCCGCAGAGTCCAGTCAGGAACAGCAAGCCGTGGGAACAGAAGGTAGGACTGGAGACAAGTTTACAGTGTGGGTCCAACAGGCTCATCCAGAATAGACACACGTACACTTTCAACATTGTTCAGGCAGTGAGTATGTTCTCAGGCCTGAGCTGGGATGGTGCTCATCAGCACAGCAGCTCCAGGTGAAACCCTCCAAGGCCACAAAGGCTATTAGGGCACTTAAGGATCTGACAGTGGGCCCCCCTCTGGCTGTTGATTAGTGTTCAAACTGAAGTTTTTGATGTCCCAGCTGCTTATTGTCTGTACTTGTTTGGAGCACTTTACAATACATCCACCCCCACTCAAAACACACACCACCCTTATTGAAGGAAGTATTTTTTCATGTCGCTGAATGTGTTAGTCTTTGTTTTCTACATAATAAAGCGTTGAAGTTGCATCTAAATGAGTAAGATCTGTCCACACAATTACTGTCCTCCTGAAAGGATTATGCAATGCATCTGCAATGGAGACATTCAGGTAGCAGTACAGACTGTTTCTGTAGCAGAGATTTTCAGTCTGATTTCACTCTGAAATTGAAGTGTACTTTTTTTTTTTTTGATTATCATGGGGAATGCTTTCTTAATGTAGTCTTTCTGCATGAAGACCTTATGTGTTGTTAGATTTATTTGACTCCTCGTGTCAGTAGATGATTCCTGCAGGGTGTATTCCAGGTTGATCTATTTCAGTTTGTTAATTTCTTTTTTTTTCTCCTAGGGATCTAATTAGTGGTCTTCCATTTAATAAGTACTGCTTTGTATATGGTAGTTCTTAGAGTTGTCGTGTGCCATTGTTGGAAAGTCAAGGTTTTACCTCTTCATTCACACAAGTGTATATGTGCTAGACTTTGTATCTTTATGATATGTGATGATTGTGATGATTAAACAATCTCTTTATAGTTTTCTTCTCTCTTTCCTTTATGTGCATGGGTATTGCAAAAATATTTTTTAAATCCATGGAGTCAGTTTGATACTTCTCTTTCTGGAACACTTTCTCTGTTGTTCTGCACATAAATATTTTTATGCTTACTGGTTAGGTGAAAACTAACAAGAAACAAGTTATCTTTTTCTTACCATAATCCTTTTTCACTATCTATGCTCTTAAACACTGAAATGAATAATACCTTTTTTTTTTTTTTTCTTTTAACAGAGCATGAAGGGGAAAAGTAAAAGTAGTCATGATCTACTGAAGGATGATCCACATCTAAGCTCAATTCCTGCTGTCAAAAGGTTAATATGTGATTTCCGGTTTCCAGAACAGATTTACTTTCAAGTTGTTACACCCAATTAACATCACATGTACTCATTGTTTGTCTGTTACTCTTTAAGAATTTAAGAATACCAGTCCTGGATTTGAGCAAACATTTTTCTAACCCTCTGACTCCAACATTGGCCATCAGTGGATGCCCAACAAAGAACAAAAGCAGAGCAAGTGAAATGTCTATCTGAGTGGTTTCCCAGCCTCCAACAACTTTCATCTCAGGGGACTGTCAGAGTTTGATATGGTTCATCTATTTAGTAATCCATAATAGGGCTCTCTTCAAAGTATGTATTCAGTCTCTTGTAATATTATTTCTGTTCACACCCTCCAGTCTGGTAGAGGAAGAAGTATCTCCCCTTTTTGTTCTGAACCTGGCTGCTGCCAGCATCATTTGATAAACTTTCTCACTCTGGAAGAGACAGTGAGCAGTCAGTAACTTTATACCTCTCTTTACCACAATACTTTCTTAGACCGTCTCTTTTGTAGCCTAAACTTTTAAAAGTTTACTCACATTTTCTTCATGCAGAAGTTATTTTGTACCCTGGTTATTCTTGTTGCTCTTCCCAACCCTCTAACCCTGCTTATGCTCAAAAGTATCTTCCTTTTTTTTTTTTTTCCAAATCTAAAAAACACATAAAAAATTAGGTGAATCATAAATCTGTATGCTTGGATAAAGTTGGGTTTCTTCTCTATTTCTTTTTAATATTTGTTAAATTCTGATTCTAACCATAGCCAATGTATTTTCATGAAATTTTCTCATCTTAACACTCATCTCCAAGAATTTGCTTATCATAAAATTGGGGAGTAGTTTACTTTGGAAGGGACTGTTAAAATTTACTGCATCCAAACACCAGGCAACAGGCAGGGATACCTTCAACAAGATAAAGTTATTCAAAGCCCCATACAACCTGACCTCGAATCTTTTCAGGGATGGGACATTTACCACCTCTCTGGGCAGCCTGTTCCAGTGTCACTACCCTCATCGTAAAAAATACCTTCCTTATATCGAGACTGAATTTACCTTCTTTTAATTTAAAACCATTACCCCTTGTTGTATCACAACAGGTCCTGCTAAAAACTCTTTCTGTTTTTCTTGTAGAGCCCCTTTAAGTAGTGAAGGGCTGTGGTAAGGAGTTGAGTCTTCTCCAGGCTGAATAACCTTGACTTTCTAAGCCTTTCCTCATTGGAGAGGTGATCATCTTCATGGGCCACCTCTGGAGTCCTTCCATCAGGTTTCTGGTTTTTTCTGGGTTGAGGACCCCAGAGCTGGATTCGTCACTCCAGATGGGATCTCATGAGAGCAGAACAGAGGGGGAGAATCCCCTCCCTTGGCCTGCTGGCAATGCTGCTTTTGATGCAGCCCAAGATACAGTTGGATTTCTGGGCTTCAATCATATATTGCCAACTCACATCCAGCTTTTCATCCACCGGCACCCCAGGTCCTTGCAGGGCTGCTCTCAGTCCATTCATCCCCCAGTCTGTATTGATACCAGTAGTTGCCTTGACCCAAGTGCAGCGTCTTATTAATTTAATGTAATTTATTACAACACATTTAGAGGTTCTTTGATGACCTTGGTTACTTATTGATTGCCTAGAGCATACTTCAAAGCCTTGACTCTTGGGGCTCATTTGATATTCCTTGCTTTTTCTCTAACATAACTTCTTTAAATTGTGGGATAGAAAAAATTTCAAGGCTCTTTGTTATTAATTTGTGTTAATTAACAATGGATATGTTAGCTTTAATATATTCAAATAGATTTCTTTTGTAATTCACTAAACTGTAGCTCTGTAACAAATTAAAATTTTGATGTTAAGCTTAATTATCAGTAAAATGCCTGTATGAAGAAGACATTCCAAAAATAAGCTGCTTGCAATTAAATGCTTGTATTGTTTGATATGTGAAATCAGAAACAAGTGAGTTTTGGTGGGTTTTCTCTTTTAACAGTATGCTTTAATGTTTTGCTTGGATAGCTCAAGATGTAGTTAGACTTTATCCATTGTATGAAACTCTGTGGTTTTAAATGTTCCTAACTAGGAAAAATTGTGATAGTCAAGCGATAGAAGATTATATTAATTGATACTTTTAAGATGAATATGAGGATGAAGTAAATTACTGAGTTGACTAAAATTTCAGGTAGCTAACCAAACAAAATTTTTTATTTAAGAAATGCGGGGGTTTTAATGGTATTTTAAATCTCCTCTAGGACTTCAAAGTAGTTGCTTTTTTTTCTTTTTTTTTTTTTAGTGTACCAGCAAGTGAGGAAAAGGACTTGAGTGAGGTAAGTAACACTTTTTTACAAGTAAGCCTGTTTTTTTTACTCTGTGCAAATTAGATTTTCTTGGGGAAACAAATGCTACTTTAGAGATTTTTGAGAACTAGCTCAAGTCAGATTTCCAGCAAAAGCTGGAGGCCCTTTCAGAGCTCTGAGGTTTGGCAGTTGTGAACATTCACAGCAGGATAGAGTTAGCACACTACCTATTGCATTTTCTAAAAACTGCTTATACTGTATTTGTCAGTAAATTTGGTGTATGGGATTATGGTATATGAGTTATGTACCACAGAGTGACAAACCACTGGAGTGATAAAAGCCCTGAAATTGCTTCTAAAAAAAAGTTACAATTAAGTTTGTCATGAATAATGGTATAACTGCAATATTTGAGGGTAAGTCTGCTTATGAGCAAGAGTCCTGTTGAAAAGATTGAAAACAAAATTTCAGTGTATAGTTATCACTTAAATTGTATTGATGAAGACTGCCACATCTGAAAGACATGAAATCTGAATAATCAAGCAGTAACATTCAACTAAACATGGAGTGTATTCTAAATACAAGAAAATTGTTGTAGTTCAGAGCAAGCTCACTAGCTGGAGTATGTCTCTGTCTCTAACCATAGATCATGGGAGTGCCCCTTCAAGTTGCTCTTGAGACAAGTATATAATATTTAACTAGTGTCTCCGTTTAATGAGACAGAAGTGTTTTGCTAAGGAGGATGAGTTATAAGGAAGACCAAAACTCCTCCTTCAAGCAATTGTAAATCCGAAATTAAGAGGCTCCAATTGAGAAAGTGTGGAAAAAGGAAAAAAACCAGTCCTTTCTTAGAAGATATATGTGTATTGGCAGAACAAAAGAAAACAAAACAAAACCCCAACTGAACAATAACCCTATACCCAAAAATCCCTTTCAATGAAAAGTAAACAGTTCAGTTTGTGCTTTTTGGTGCAATTCTAACCACAGTCAGCAGGGGGCGCTGTTGGCTCTCTGGAGGTGCAGAGCCTGCAGTGCTCGGGGTTGGCCGACAGGGGGCGCTGTTGGGCTCTGGC
>VXAY01001005.1:102995-137381 GCA_013399855.1 Oxyruncus cristatus
AAACCACAGCAACAACAAAGAAAAGAGTCTCTGTCAGCCTGGAATGTCAATCTACTGGCCAGTTCTTTTGTGTTGGTCAAATACCCAAGGCAAAACCAGCCTGCCCATTCAAACACCCCCCACACACAGTGGGGCAGGGGGAAGGGAAAATTCCATGTTTAGTTTTTTAGAACAAGTGAACCCATGACAACTAGGAAAATAATCTCCCATTCCCCAGGCTGAATCCTGAAAAGTACTGGTTTATGTATCTATCCATCATGCACGAGTACTAACTATACTTTTCACTGACGCCCTGTGGAAGTAAAGGAAGAACACAATCTGTGCTGTTTTTCTGCCTAAAAAAAAGTCTGCTTGCACCCTGTTCCCTCTTGTTTTTTCCAGAAGGCATAGTATGAGTTCAGGTTTTTTGACTCTTCTCCATTGGAATTCCTTCTGTGCAGGAGAGTTTAAGTGTTAGAAGGTTTTGGAGAATGCTATTTAATTAGTAATTCTTTAGATGTTCAAATAACCCTTTGTTAAGTGAACTGGATTCAGGGAGTATAGAACATGGACTGTTAGGCTGAAGAATAGAAATTTAAATAATTATACCTAGTTAATCTGAAAGAGGAATCAGGAAGGCTTTTTCATTTTTTTTTTTCCTGAATAGATGTTCTCCTTAGATTTCATTTCATTGAAAGATTTTAGTTAGGATCTAGCATTTCAGTCAGTTACTGGAGTCTTGTGAAGTGGTACTAGTATTTTATCATTTCTCATAGAGTTATTTCAGTTAACATGTCACTGGATCGCTGTTACATTTACACGGTTGTGACACACTGGTAGTTTTATAGCCAATCATATGGGCACCTAATTCTTCCAGATCTCCCTACATCCCCCAAATAACAAGTCCCTAGCATGTAAGAGAAACTTACTAATATTCCCGAAGAACTTGGCCTTGCTGTTCATGCCATTAAATATCATCCTGTTTCTCATATTGCAGTCCTAAAAATCATACATTTCATTCTCTGAGAGCCACATCCTGTGTATTAACAACACCTTATAGCTATTTCTTAAGATTCTTTTTGTGCCCAAGTCTTTAATGAAAACATATGAAATTGTGTTCACGGGACTGAAAATTTTTCTCCACCAGCATCATTTCTTCTTTTTGCAATTTGTTTTCCTCTCTCTACTTGTCAGTTAGTTGCTGAACAGTAAGTTTTGTGCAGTATTATGTACAGATAAAACTTGATATCCACCCCCCGATTCAATAATGTTTTTAAACAGGAAAATCATACTTCATACAATAGCCATTAGTCCTTCTGTCACAAGTCTCTCACTACATTTTAATTTCCATGGTAAAGAGAAGAATAGGGCAAATCCACCCAGCTAATAACAGCAGTAAAAGCAAAAAGTAGTACAGCTTTCAGGCAAGCAGTTTTCTATTTCTATGTCATGTGGGGAACACCCATTATCCAACAGAACAGCCCTTTTGAGGTGCCATATAGTTCAATCTGGGTGGAAATGTGTTAAATCTGTTAGTTGATAATGAGACTTCTGAAAAACGAGTCTGAAAGATAGAAGGTCAGATGGAGTTAATGAGACAGAAGAGGGACTGAAAGAGAAGACTAGGCAGGAGAAAACAGTAGTGTTGCAGGAGGGAACAAGTTGAGGAAGAAGGTTATATCCTATTCTCTCGTGTTTTTCTAGAAGAAAACTGGTAAAATCCTGTGCAAACTGAGGGTAGTGTTAAGTTTGGGAAGTAGGGGATTTAGCTCAGTGGGACAAGTTGGACCATTTTGTCTCTCCCATTTTAAAATACAATCCATGGAATTCCTCTCCTGTCACTCAGATTTCTATAATTTTTACTAGTTTACTACTTAGCAGTTGCAGTCTGTCTGGAGATGGCTGGTTTTATTGCGGAAGTTCTCCTATCCAGCTGTTTCAGTGAGATACTCTTACCTAAGCCCTAGTCAAATCTCCACCAGGAGTCTGCATCCGTGACTGTAAACACCTTGAACACAGTCCTCTCACTTTCTTTTCTGGATTCTTCCCCCTGCCATTGAGGGCTGTAGTCACCCATCTCCCTGACGGTTTATCAAGTAAGCACATCCTTCGGAAAGTTTCATTATCTCCTTTGTCAAACAACACCTTTCTGGTAGATTAAGGGAAATGCTCATCCTGTTGCACTTTTGTCTTCCCCTGTTTAAAAAGAACAGATAAAACCCCCACAACAGCCTTTCAGTTATTTCATTGGAAAATATTCAGCTCTTTTCCTGTGCTGAATGTTCAGAGATTTCTTTTTGTATCCCTGACTGGTCTTCTCTTGCCTACATCTCAAATCTAAGTATGGTAGTTTAAAGATTCCTTAACAGTGACTTAAATACAACTTCTGAAATCCAGCTCTTGATTTTTCTCTTCTATTCTTAAAATTGTGCCTCTTGCTGCTTTTACTTTTCTACCCTGTCTCCCTCCATGTTTATGGACATGGTCTTCATACTACTCTTCCTCCTACCTCTCCATCATGCCCTCGACATACACATGGTCTTTGGAGTGTTCCTTTCCAAGAGCTTACATCCTGGCAGTCTCCTGAATACAGTCCTCAGGAACACCATATTTAAGTACCCTTTCTCTGTGTGGTTAAAATAAAAGTTGTGTAGTATCTTACACTTTTCTTTTGCTGATTAACATTCCACCAAAGTGAAAGTAAAAAGATGTGCCATGTAATCTTTGAGCTGGCATTCTTCCATTAAGGTTCATGCAGACTTCCTTCTTCAAGGAAGAAAGTAGTCAAACTTAGATCCCTGGATCTAATCAGGCCACTTTTTCATTCTGCAATTATTCTATCTCCAAATGCCTTTGAACTAAGATAGTTTATCTCCTTTTGCCCTACCCTACTAGACCTCAAGGCCTGAAGCCCCTGCTAGGACCTGTGTAGCAAGTTGGGATGATTGATTCCACAGGTTTTCACAGCCTGTTTTGATCAACTTAGTATTTGTGAATTTCCTCACAGAGACTGATGGGCTAACCTCTTCCATCCCATCATGACTGTAGTACAGCCCTGCTGCCGGCAGTTCTTGAATTTTGTTTTTCTTTTAATGGAAAATGAAAGTTTAGTGTATTGCCTTGTTCAAATTTTTGATTCATTAACAGTGACCAGAGTAATATCACATTGCTATGATGTCATCTGTAGACCTGTAAGAGTTGATAGTCTACAATAGATTGGTTTAATTTTTTTAACCATACAAAAAAGATGTAATTCATGTATGAAAAACTTTTTTTTTTTTTGTTCCCTTTGAAGCAAAAAAGGAGGCATTTGTTTGAAAAGTTTGATTTGAAATGAAGTATTTATCTTTTTTTTTGGAAGGGATTATATTTATAAGAAAAAATTTTCATTTTCAACATTTTGTAGTAAAAGATCTAAAGGAGTTTTATCATTTTAAATCGACAAAGGAGGAAGAAGAACATGATGAAGATGCTGATAGCGTAGACAATGAAACTGCTAGTCATGAGAGATCTCAAATAAAGGAACGCATTGCCAAGAAGTTGAAAATTGATACAAGTGAAAATGGTAAACAGCAACCTGAAGAGGAAGAAAATAAGCCAGAAAAGAAAACAACTAGTCGCAGGTAAGGATTGTTTTATCTGTTTTGGGGTTTTTTTCCTCAAGTTGTTTACAGATAAAGGTTTTCTGCTCAATTCTGATTTTGCAGTTACAATGTTGATAGGTTAGTCTTACATTAAAACTACTACCCCCTGCCCACCTTCAACTGTGGAAGATGATACTGCCTGTTGCTTCTCATTTCTTAGTTTTGTTTGGCAGTTTGAACCAAACAGGTAAGTTACATTTTGTTACACTCAGCACTTACTGATACCTTCAATGGGAGTTTTGGTTTTCCCTGTGAGTCAGAAATAGAGAGCATTTTTATGTCTTTGTCATGCCTTACTTTGTCTTTCTACTCAGTTGTAAAATTGAGTTTTGTAGCTGTATCTGTGATAACACATAGTAGTTGTCCATCTCTGAGACTTGCAGAAAAGAAAGTCTTCCTAGCCATCTAGTGAAGTCTGGTTTCACAGAGTAGTTTCACAGTGCAGTGTGCCAGCTTTTCTACGCTGCAACTGGTACATCAGTTTTTCTTTACAGCCATAAAAGCATTGGTTTCCTGTCTTGTAATTTAGCTGTGCCAGTCTTTGTGAATGTCCGTACTGATGTGCACTCCATTTTCAGTGAGTTAATTTGTTTTCTTGGAGCCTTGTGTCTTGACAGTCTTTCTTGCAGAGCAGCTTTGGGAATTTCTGCTGAATAATATTGATGTTGCATAAAAACACTCATCACATATGCAACTGATGAGTAGTGGCTCTGATGTCAAACTTCCTAGGAATTATTATCCAGTATTTCAATAAATATGGATTCCAGAAGTTACTGAAAAATTAAGACCTTGCAGTTAAAAAGTTTAATGTATAAATTTACTTATTCAATGAAAACTCACTGGGGGAAACATCAGAGAAAGGTAGTTTAGCTTTTGTGCTCTTAACTCTGCACAATAGCTCCAGAAACTAAAATGTTCATGGGATGTAAGTGGGAAATTGTGTCATTTTCTACATCTTCCCCGCTGTTGATTTGCATCGCAGAGTCACGCCCGGTACAGTCAAGAAGCCTTTGTAATTTGAGCAAATCCAGATTGGTTCCACTCACTTCTTTCTCAGGCCTAGATGGTGTTACTTCTGAAGTTCCTCATAATTTTATGTTTGCTGAAGAGAGGACTCAGTACACTTAGTAGCTGGAGATACACAAGCAAGAGCATTTGACATCAAAGACCCAGCACAATAACAAAAATAAAGATACAGTAAACAGAATTTGTAATTTAAATGGGCATTAGGTTCTCCTGTCATGTGATTTACTTTTAGTTAGAGGCAAGGCAACCAACTTTCATACTTCATCAGACTTTATGTCAGCAAGATCTGTGTGGTCAGATCCGTAAACTGATGTTTATCCATTTCTTTTGGAATAGTACATAAATCTGATCTTTTGTAGAGTCATGTAGTGATATGCACACCAGCATAAAACTCTAATTCATGAGCACTGTTTTTTATTTTTCGTTGTTTCTTTCTTTCTACAAGAGCATGTGAGTCACAGTACATGAAATATAGTGTCATGATTTTATGGCTATGTTAGATATAACTAGGTATTTTTTCAAAGAATATATACAAGACATCTCGTGAAAACCTGTCGCCTGGTTTTCCTTTCTGGTGTCTTTGAAGCTGTACTGTTTGCTGCTTTGGGAATTGGTGGCTGTACTAGCTCTTCTGTAGACAGCTGGTCCAAAGGAAGCATACTGATATATACAGATACCGATAAGTATGATGGATAATTTTGATCCCAAAATCTGATTTCTAGTCCTGTGGTTTAGACTAATACACAATCCCACTGCTAAGTTACAGAAATATTTATCAAGTGTCAATTGAAATGGCTTTATATTAGTATGTTGAACAAGAGTACAGGGGGTAGTTTTCTCTCTCAAATCTTTGCAAACACTTGCAAACAAACTGGGATGACAGTTTTCTGACTGCAGAAAGAAGTAGTTCCTAGTTTTCAATACTCTTGCCTTCAGTTATTGATTAGTCTTGCACCCTAATAATGTTTGTGGTAATGCCCATAATATTCTCCAATACAGAATAAGTTTAAGCTTCTCAGATTGAATGAACTGTTCTTCATCATGGAAACTGAACAAATGCAGGTTGGCATTAATTAGCTGTATCAGATAGTGAACACGAGGATTCAGAAATTTGAAGGGACTCCAAGAAAGCTCTATCTGAAAAAGAACTGTGAAGTATATGGCAGTCAAATAACATCCTAAGAATAGTGAAAGACTTCAGAATCTGTATGTATTTACTACCTACCTGTCTGTCCAACCACCTGCCCAGTAATCAGTTTAACTATCTATGGGGCTTTATAGGGATGGCTGCTGGAAATAAAATTGTCTAAGGTGTAATAGCGAGTTTGTAGAATGAAGGGAACACAAATCTAGAGGATACCCTCAGGAATGAGATAGTCACTGCCCAAGCTTGCATGATGTTTTGTCCTATTTTCAGAGACATGTATAGTCAGTCTGTGAGCTGCTGGCTCAGATTGCGCTGGTTCCATTCTTTCAGGGTAGCAGCAGTAGTAGTATTATAGCCAAATGGGTTATCTTAACTCAGAAGAGACTTTTATGAGTTCCCTTTTTACGAGTTGGGAGCTATAGCCTTGGGTGACACTGCTTAGTATCACAAGTAACATAAACTTCTAGACTTACTGTTTTCCAAATAATTGTCTGTTATCCTCTGCCATGAAAATCAAAGCCATGAGATTGTTTGTAATAAATAAAGTGTTATTAAATTAGAGGTCTGGTAAGATACAGTAAGATAAACAATATGAAGTTTCATTGTCTGAAATAGTGACTATTTTCTAAGTGTACTGGAGATGGTAGATAATATACTCGTGGGTGTTCACCACCCACTTGTAGTCGAAGTTTGTGCTGATCAGAGGCAGAGACATGGGAGGTGCAAACATCAGACAAAAAGTTGGATTGACCATATATAGCTTGAGGGTAATGTCTTACTAACATATCAGTGGGCCAAGAAACATCTATCAAAAGTACTCATCTTATCAGATATTTAAATGTGCTAATAGAATAATTGAACTAAGAATATTTTTTTCAGTGTACTGTCTTTGACGTGTGTGACTTTTTTCACAAATCTGTATTCATTTGTATTGGTCCTGGTTTTTTTATTACAAATGCATGTGTGAAGTCTGAAATCTGTTTCAGAGAAGCAATATGGAAATAATAGACAGCTTCTCAAATTCATTGTACTGAGATCCAATACCACTTCTAAATGCAATCAAACTTGAAATGCTCAAGTGGTGAAGGTAATTTTAGTCATTTCAGTATGCATTTTAACCTGCATATGTTTTTAAAAATAATTGCTATACTTTAAAATTGTATGTTAGGTAAGCAACCTCAGGAAAAAGAGTTTCCCCCTAATTCTGGCAAGTTGTTAGAGAAATTCCACAGGTCTCTTGTTTTTTTATACGGAGTTTAAACCTAAACTTCAAAGTATAGAGCAGCTGCTTACATAAAGGAGTGTATAGAGATAGAAGTGTTTTCCATCATTGCAAGAGCAATCAACTTTATCAGCATTGCATTGAGTTTGTAAAATGGCAGTGGCTTAAGATGACCATCTGAAGACTTCGGAGTAAATTGTCCTCTTCTAGTTTGGTAATTAAAAGTATTTTTTTTTACAGTTCTTTATATCCTGTAGGTGGAGCTCAGGCACTACGCATTTCTCGTTACCAACTTTAAAAATTTTTCAGTGCTTCTTGTTTGCAAGACATGCAGTGTGGAGTGAAGTACAGTTGAATGTGCATTTTTTCACTGTACAGTCAACAATTTCAGTTGCATCCTTATAATGGAAGTGTTATTAAATAGCAATATGGAGTAAGTGCTTAGAATAGCTAAACTACTGAGGAAGAGAAGCTGTCTTCTTTTTGAGGAAAAAAACTTGATTTTTTTTATATATTAACATCACTTAAATATAACTCTGTGTTTTCTGTTGTATATATTTCTCTTAATAATTCTGATTTGTGATTGAACTAAGTAATCGCTTTTCTTTTTAAGGTGTTATTCCTCAGACTTTTTAGTCCATTTCAGATCAGGCAGTAAAAATTGCCTGTAGTTAAGACACCATAACATTTTCTTAGCATCTGAATAAATACTGATACACTGAGCATGCAAGTTTGCTTTTCTAAAGTGCTCTCATAGTACTGTGGTGTGGAAAAGCCAAAGGTGATTTTATGTTATCACATATCATATTTTCAAAAGTCTTTGAAAATAGACCTTTAAATCAAAACTTCTTTTTTGTCTGTATATCTGCAGTTGTTATAAAAAAATTACTTGGATGTTTTGTATTCACAAATTAATAATATTTGTTAAAATACGTTGTTTTAAATACATTTACTGTGCACCATTACCTTGTGGTCATAATGCAGGCATTATAGTGAAAAGTAATAAAAATAATTTTGGAGACTCGTAATTCTACAGTAGAAGAATTCTTGTCGTTCTTGTCATTGTTACAAATCTGTAATTTCTTTGTTATTTATAAGTTGCATTTCTGTGCATCTATGGAATGCATTCAAGGGGGCTGAGACTGATGTCATATAAATCTGCTGACTATAACCTTTATTGCAGGGTGGCTGGTGTCATTGCAACACTGCTGTATGTAATCTGTCAAACACTGTGGAAATCCTCTGACTGGAGGGTGTTGCAGATTTTGCACCTATTTTCACAAAGGCAGTGACCATAGCGACAATTCAGTTAGCCTCACTTTGGCCCTAGAGCAAATCACAGGGTAGGTCTTCATGGAAGCTCTTTCTGGGCAAGTGAAGGAGAAAGTGACTCGAAACAGTCTAAATCTGTGCTACAGATTTAGAAAAGGCAAGATGAGAGGGCAGTGGATATCATCTGGTTTGAGCATGAGACTACAGTAGATGAGTTTCTGAGGTTCCTTCCGAACTGAATTCTTCATGATTTGGTGTTTTTTAATTTTTTTTTATTTTACTCCCGCCTTAGACTCTGCTGAAGTCTGGAAAAAAGAAGTTCAGCAGCTCTTTAGTCATTTTGATTTTTTGTAATTAAGTTACATGTACATGTATTTGGGTATTTTATTATGCTTCTACTTATTTAAACTTTATCCAGTATGTCATTTTCTATTCAGGAAGCTAACTTTTTTTGTGAATGTTGGTTGATTGTAAGTATAGCAATGTGATGTCAATACCATGTATTTAGAGCTACTTATGTACTTTGGAATGTGAAGGTTTATCTGTTTCTGTATGGAATTACATTATTTCTTCACAATAATTACTACTTCAGATTTATTAACGGTACTTCTAATCCTCCTAGTGTTTTCTTAAACCAGCTATAACTTACTGTAAGGCCTGTCCAACAACAGACTTTGTCTCCTGATTTGTCTTCTGATTTTAGCATTAGAAGTATTAATTTTGTGTTAATAAGACTGTCTTTTGAGTTCCTGAGTAGAAACTCTCTTTGCAACTGACTTCAAACTTTGCTATACCTATAGAACTGCTGCTGTTTTCATACAGCAAATTTAGGTGATCTGTTAGTATTTTAAGCCAAAGGGGATCATTAGATGAACTGTGTATCTCAGGCCATAGTTTACTGCCAGTTACCCCTGCACTGAACTCACTGTTTGGCTACAGCTGAACAGAGAAGACATTCAAACATGACAGATATCAAGAGAGTGTAGTTTGGTCAGTATTTAGCCAGGGAGTGTAGTCTATTCCAGTAGTTAGATTCATTGCTCCTAACAGTACCGCATCCAGTTTTACATTTTAATTTGTCTGCATTTAGACTGTAGCCAGTGAATTTTTTTTCTGGTGCCTTTTTCTGAAATTCACTGCAGTATGCTGTATTTTTTCTTACTTCAACTACTTAAATTCTAATTGAGTCCTTTAGATAAGCTGTACACGTTGCGTTCTTTCAGTCTTTCACTGGAAGACATTTTTTCCAGTCCTCACATCGCTTTATGGCTTGGGATTTTTTCCTTCTCCAATTTTTCAACATTCTTTAAAGCACTTTAATCATTAATCTCTTATTAGCCTTAACAGTGCTGTGTACAGAGAGCAGCAGTTCTTTTTTTTCTTACTTCCACATCCCTGTTCATTCATAGATTGACCCCATCAGTCCTTCTTGCTGGGATTCCACCGAAACACTTACGTTGCTAGATCTTTCCAGATTCTTTTCAGTCATCACTCTCTGAGAACTTGTTTCTCATTTTGTACACTTACTCTGTTTTTTACTTCCTAGATTGTGGCAATTAGCTGTCTTTGGCTTTTGTTTTATTTAGCAAGCCCAGGTTGCCCAGTATTTCTGATGTGAGAATTTGCTACTATGACAATTTGTGTGATTTGCTATTAGTGGATTTAGTATTGAGTTCCCTGAAGTGAATAGATATGTTTCTAGCCAGTGGTTAATGTGTCATTGACAGCTGTTTTAAGCAGTAACTTTGTAGCCCAATTCTTGAAGATGGTCTTTCCGCATGCTTTGTGGTGCTAATTTTTTTTAAGGACTTCCTTACTTGTAAGTACTAGGATGCATGTTTTCTTGGTTTCACAGTGTAAGAGAGTTTATTTAGACTTAAATTATATTAGACTCTAAAATTAGTCAAGTTAGCAACCAGTCAGAAACTCATGCTGAATCCTGCTAAGAAACTCCCCAATGTCAGAATCAATACTTTGAAGCCTTTTGGGTTTTGACTAGTGGTTTTTCTGTGGGAAGGTTTTATTGGATTATTGTATTCTAACTTGCTTCAAGAAGTACCTTTTTGTGTGTATGTAATACAGTAAGAGATTTTTTTAAAAAAGATACACTGAAATAAAATTTATGGAAATTTAATAGAATTGATGTAAAATTCATTTAACTGTTGAGATGAGCATATGTAAACTGATTAGTTTTCATTTTTGGATATGTAATGAAACTAATAACTTTCGCTGCAGTTCATTATAATACAGACGAAGCTCTTGCCCTTTTATCATGACCCCTTAACTTAAGATTCAAAAGGCTTTGCTGAAGTCCATAAAGTGCCAGGTTTTAGAATAATGAAGAACATCTGTTAGATGCTAAAATAACAGAAGAAAAAAAAAAATCTGTCATATCACTAGATATACTGTACTCCTGCGAAAGATTATTGCATGAGATTGGCTTGATGGTTACAATTTCTCCTGCTCTTGTATTTTTTACTTTTTTTTCATGTTATTATGCTGCCTACATTTTTAATTTAATTTTCCTAGAAGTTGTGGGTTCTGACATGTGAGTGGTTGGAGGAAGGGGATGCCATACAGTGGGACCTTGACAGGCTTAAGAGGTGGACCTGTGTGAAGGACATAGAATTATAGAACATTATGAATTGGAAGGGACCTTAAAGACATCTAGTCCCAGATCCCCCACTGGGATAACTCCCACTAGACCAAGCTGCTCAAGGCCTTTAACACTGCCAGGACTGGGGCATCCACAACCTCCCTGGGCAACCTGTTCACTATCGCAGCCCCAGTAAAGAGGTAGAGTTTGGATTATTATATGTGACAAAGTAATGAAGTTATTCCATTATTTATGAATTGACTTTGCAGCATAAGGATGTAGAAAACTGCTGCCCACTTGTCAAGATCAGCATGTTCTCCAGGATCAACTCATTCTCTTTAGTTTTAGGTGCTTCTACGTACAGTCCTTGCCACTTATATGCCAAACTCAGCTTGAACTCAAGAGTTCAAGGGACATGCTTGAAGTCTTGGGCTACCTCTGAAGAATTTTGTAGATTATGTCAAAAATGAAGTAGACAAAGTAATGGTTTAAGAAGTACTATCATATAGCACAGTACCTAGTTGACATTGAAAGTGCATTGTAATGATTCTGATTTACACATACCTCCAGTGGTTTGCAAATCTGCTGAATTCTAATATGTTTAAAACTGTGTTATCCGAGAGAACATGTCTTGTATTTTATTGCCTCGGCTATGATGTGCAGAAGTGTGTGAGCAGGAGCTACCTGAACATTTTTTTTTTTGGCCTGTGGTGTTGAGAAGAAACATAAACACAAATTGGTGGGAATTCATTGTCTAGGCGGGGATAAAAGTAGTCTGAAAATGGAACTTACTTTGATGTATTCTTTTTAATTTAAAAAAACTAATTCTTTTAAAACACAGTTTGGTTGAGTGTGTGTCTAATTAATGTAGTTCTTTTAAGTGTCTGCCTCTCAAAACTATAAACATTTTACTTCCATATATTTTTGATTTATAAACTGAATTTTTTGTTTGGAAGTTTTTAAGGTTCTGTAAAGGTGTCTTTATACACTAGATTCCCAGAACAAGAATGTTAGATATTTTTAAGGTGCCTTGCTGGCTCTGGACCATGGGTGACGTTAAACTAGAAAATCACATACATAAAAATGCACTGTAGAAGTAAGAGGAAAAAGGAAGAGAATCAGTGCTGTATATTTCAAGAGTGTCTGAAAGAATGGACATGTTTCAGAGTATTTTGGTTGGTATTGATATCCTAATTTTATAATTATATCATACACAGAGTCACCCAAGGACCATATATTGTCTTAGAGTCATACCTACCTACGTGTCCAATGTTTATTTTGGTAGGCTTCCACATTACTTTATGTGTATTTTGTATGCTTTGAGTGCCTTGTCTTAGCATACAAATTCAGTAAGGACTTGAAACCAATTGCTGATTTTGAAATTGCCGTTTATCCACAGTGATATGGAACAGTGATATGGAAACTGCTCACTTCTCCAAATGTTCACAATTCAACAGTTCCAGTAAAATTCATGTATAAGCCTGAGAACCGATGAAGTTCCTTTGGACTGAAATTTGACAACCATTGAATGGCATGAAGGATAAAGGGGAGGAAGGAATATTTTGGCTAAAAAGACAGAAAAAGTCCTTACCCTTGGGATTGAGTAACTTTTTTTTTTCTGTAAGGCTGTCTCAAGAGATAGTCATGTTGTGTTCCTGTCTACTTGGCCTCCTTTTCTAGCCAGTTTTACTCAACTAGAATGTTACAGTTGTTTGTGGAGTTCCTTGTAAAATAGATTGCTTATACAGTAAATCAAATTAAAAAAAAAAAAACCAACTACAAAAGTCAGAGCTACAAAATCAGAGCCAGAAGTAAACTGTCATAGACAAGAGACTTTTAAGCAAGTTTTAGTGCTGGAGAAAGTGTGCATGACTTCTGTCCACAGTACAGTGTATGAAAGATATACATTCTTACAGTACAATGGGAACAGCCTCTTGGTGGGACTAGAATATTGAATGATACTTTTGCTTTAATTCTTTTATGTTTTATCAAGTCATTTGGTTATTAGTTTTTTTTCTCATCTTCACTGGTATCTTAGCACTAATGCTTTTAAAGTACACTTAATTGATATTTTCTTTTGCTTTACATACTTCTTTTATTCAGTGCATGAGGGATCGCTCACTTCATCCTGACTATTTTTCTTGAAAGATAGCAATAATATTTGATTTAGCTAGTTGTAATGTTTTATATTTTATCCATTTTTCTTTAATACTATTCATAAGTTACTTTTTGACTGATGGGGTTCTCTATTTAATTTCTCAGAAAATGAAAATAATTGTCTACTTTTCCTTCGGTAAAAATGAATTCTTTAGTTATCTCTAAGTTTAAGAAGCTAGTATAATTCTTTTTATTTGCATTTTTTATTTTGTTTAAGAAATTCAGTATTGCAGACATGTATTACTGACATACAGAAAAGAAAGATTACTTCAGAATCGTTTTTAGAAATACTTAAATTTTCTGAATAAAACTGGTAGTGTTATTCTTAGTGCTAAGAATTGCATGATTCTATTATTCTTTTTCAAAATAATGTAGATTTTTCTGCCTCCTTTACCTTAATAACATTCATTTTAAAGAAAAAATAATCCCAGACATACTCTTTGTAGAGTTAATGATTGACAGTAACTTAAAAGCAGACTATACTATGTCAAACACAAACCCATATTGTTTGGGCACAAAATTCAGAATCCCAGCACTAAGATTTTTCTTGGCTAAGCATCAAAGCATGTTAATAGGTATAGTGTTAGCCTGGGACAAAGATGGGATTGTTACTGTGGTATATTTCATCCTGCTGCTACTTGGCAAGACTCAGTGTATTTTTAGGTGAAGTTTTTGTGTGCATTTGTCTCGTCACCTGGAAAAAAGGATGCGTAGATGACCTGTGAAAATGCAGTTAGCATGATGGAAGGTGAGAATGTGTAATCCTTATTATACAGTGAATTGTTAGCACTATATTGTGGATGAGATACCATTTCAAAGGGCTGGAGCATTCTCAGTTGTTAAGGTGCACATGCAATTTATTTTTTTTCTGGTAACGTAACAAGATGGATTTAGCAGTAGGATAGCCATGTACTAAAACGTACATTGCTAAATGTTCATGCTCTGTTTGCTTTCTGTGTTTCAACAGAGTTCAGTAGCATGGGAAAAGAAATTTTGAGGTTTTTCTTTCTATTATAGAATACATATTTTGTAAATACAAGTGGTACATCTTAAAGTGGTACTGCAGTGAAGGATGACTGCAGTATGTTTAAACATTTTCTTTAAATATCACATCTGCTGTTTGACTCTAGGTAGTCAATCTATGTTATAATTCAATATTTAATTATTTTTGGATGTGTTACCTTATAGCAAAATATGTAGTAAGTATTTTTAATACAGTGTAGAACAAATTACATTTGTTATCAGATTCTGGTTTTGGAATCTGGTTGTGAAATTCAGTTATTGCCTAAAAAGTTGTTTTGTTATATTTTTGATAGTTATTGGTTAATAGTAGCAGTTGATAGATTGGTAATATTGAAACTAAATAAATTCTAAACTTGGTGAGCTGAATCACAGAAAGGGTAAGGTTGGAGGAGAGAACAGTGAATCACCTGGTCCAACCTCCCTGCTCCAATAGGGTCATCCTAGAGCACTTCCATCAAATATCTCCTCATTACAGTTTTCTAATAACGGTAAGCATGCAAAGTAATTTATTTTAGATATTTTAACAGAAATGTGTTACCTGAATATCATCACCACAAGCAATTGTATTATTTCTGCAGAAGTTCCAAGATTAATCAAGATCATGAATAGAATTTGTGTCAGCAGGAATAAAGAAAACCTAACTGGAACCCTTATAAGGGTATGTCTTTTAATGAGAAGAAGCTGTTTATCTAATGAAAATGGAAAACATCCAAAAAGCCTGGACATTGAAAGGATAAGGCAAAAAAGGCTACTAGGATCAGTTAATCCAGTGTTTTACCTAATAGAGCACACAAGACTCTCTTAAATTCTTTTATCTCGCTCATCTTTTGGTGGAACTGCCTCTTCATTCTCCAATAAATTAGAGGGATTCCTCTGAGGCATCAAAGAGAGAGGGGTCATAAAACTGAGAAGAAGAGAGTTACATAGAACGCTGCCATGCTGCATTATTCTTGTCTGCCCATTTCTAGCTAAGGGACATTACAGAAGAAAGATGTATTGCTGCAAGAGTAGGTGAGAAGCCAGTCTGACTTCTAGTGGATTTTGTGCCTTGATACAGAAATGTGCCTTAACTGTCTTCAAAGAGAACTCCATTTTCAAAGTTGTATAAACCATGTTACTGCAACGTAGAATGAAAACTTTAAGATGCTGCCCAGTCTATCAGCTCGCACATGGAGACAGCTGGTGTGTTCCTTAGAGAGTTTGACTATATTAGACCACATGGCGGTGTGTGGAGTCAGCATGACTTATTGACTCGTCTGCAAAATCTAGTCTGCACTCAGCTATTTCTCCATAGTGTTTGGAACTCTCCAGAATGTGGAGGACATACTGGAACATACTGAGACAAAGTGGGATTTATATACTTACCTGGGGGAAGGAAGGTGGGGAGGTAATCAACAGAACTAACCAACCAAACAAAAAATTAATTCCTTATTAGAAAATGAAAAACACAATAAACACAACAATGCAATTCTCATTGTCATTTTCATTAGTTCTCGTTTTGGCTCATTGTGGACTTGAAAATCTGTGATCCTCTCAGTAAAAGGGTTAATGCACATCGTTTGACAACTTCCGAAGTTGCAGAACAGCAAAGCATACCATAGTCACAGTTGGATAATTTCATGATAAAATCACTTTTTAATGAGAAGTATATCAGCAGTACAGACCTTTTGAAGTTCTTATTAAGTTTGGCCATACTGAGCTCATTGATGGAAAAGCATTATTTGCTGAACGGGCTTCATGCTTAAGACTGGAAGTCACTGTTACGTCATTTCTTGGTTAATTGGCTGCACCTGTCACTTGTTAACAGCTCTAATCCAGTGGTCTCTGAACCACGTGTGGAAAGGTCAGCAGGAGCAGGAGCAAGTCTAGTGCACTGCAAAACATTGTTAGAGGTAACAGTAGTTTGGCAACCTGTAGTGCTTGTTAAATTTAAATTGTCACTTTTCAGCTCATGACATGAGCTTCTCAAAATGAGAATATTGCGGATAAGTAGAAGATAAAGTTCGTGGTTCTTTTACTTCAAGGCAATGCTTAGTGAAGAACACAGGGGGGGTTTTAAGAATGTATTAGTTTGTGGATTTTTCTTTCATAATGAAAACGTCTTTGCAACTTTGTTCTTAAAGTTGGAGATTGTAGTGGGTTTTAAAATATGAATACAAAATTAATATGAAGCCAGTGAAAATATATCCAGCTATCTATATGTATAGATGCACACAAATGTGTTCATTGGTATTTAGATGTCCTTTCCATATCATAGAGTTTGGGTTCTCAGCAGTGTCAGATGCTTGTCATTGTGATGCCTTTTATCCTGTACTCATATCTGGGGAGTTTGAATTTTCAGTATAGCTATTATATATGAGTAATTATGTTGATGCTATTTATATAGGCAAGCTGTCTTTTAACTCTGTGTGTTTTTCAGCTGGTTAAATAGTTTGAGTCCTGCAATTCTCTGGAAAATTCTCATGAGTTGATACTGTACCTGAATTTTAAAAGTACATCTGAGTATCTTGGACAGTAGAATCTGAGATAACTTGTACTTTGCTTTTGGGTTTTTTTATGCATTGTATAGTAAGCAAGTTGCTAAATTTGTTTAAACAATTTGAGTAAGTTTACTTAACTGAATCTCTTGTGGCATTGTTTATTAAATAGGAATGTTCTCGCTAAAAGTTATGATATCATACAATGACTTGGGTTGGAATAGACTTTTAAGGCCATCTAGTCTAACACCCCTGTGATGGATTGGGATATCTTCCATTAGATCATTTGCTCAGAGCCCTGTCCAAGTTGACCTTCAAGGAGCCCCGGGGATGGGACATCCACCACTCTTTCTGGGCAACATGTTTCAGTGTTTCACAACCCCCATTGTAAAAAATATCTTCCTTATAACTGGTCTGAATCTACTTTTAGTTTAAAACCATTACCTCTATCACAACAGGTCCTGCTAAAAAGACTGTCCCCATCTTTTTTACAGGCCCCCATTTAGTATTGAAAGGCTGCAGTAAGGTCACCCCAGAGCCTTCTCTTCTCTAGGCTGAATAACTCCAACTCTCTCAGCCTTTCCTTATTGGAGAGGTGTTTCAATCCTCTGAGCATCTTTATGGGTCTCTTCTGGACCCATTCCAACAGGTCCATGTATTTCCTGTGCTGAGAACTCCAGTTAAACAACAGTTTAATATAGATGGCCTACAGTAGATCATTATGTTTAAATAATGTATATAAGTTCAATAGAGTACTGCTCAAATATTGTGCCTTGGCCACCTGTCTAAAAAATTTTATACAGGTCAGTTAAGCCAGTCCTGCCTGGATGAACAGGTGAATCTGTAACTTTTTAGAAGATAGAACATGATTTGTTCTTTCTATAGGCCCTTTATAAAATCTGAAATCTTTACTTGAGCTCTTCAGTGGGAATTTAAGTGGGTTGTTTTCAAATTTGTAAGCTTTATGGGACAAGATTAGCTGTCCCTGGAATTAATATTGAAACTATAACCTGATCTGACCAAAATGGCCCCTGTTTTCCTTTAGCATATGTGGATGGTCTAAATGAAGATGCTTTAAGTCAAAATGTCACCTCTCTATCTTTCCTGTGAATTTGAAATTAATTCATCTCCAAAAACAGGAGAAGAGGATGAGTGAGAACAAGGGTTGAGGGTTGTCAATAGTAAAAGGCAAGGAATGAAGAGTCATAAAAATGTGAGAGATTGAAGACATGAAGAGAATATGAGGACCAGGTAGCGAGAAACACATGAAAATGTGTGGTGGGTCGGGGCTTGCCAGGGAATGGGGAAGGAAGTGCAAATGACTGGCAGCATAAAGTGAGAATGGGTAGATAGTGAAGAATCTGATTGCAATTTGTTCTCATTCTCTTTCTCACATATACATGGTTCTCAATGAGTCCCATGGCCCCTTGGGGCACAGGAATCGTATTTCTTCAGAGGAGGCTATAAGTTGGTAGGGTTTTCATGATTGAATTAACATGTGAATAACGTTTGAATATTAATTGTGAATTTGTAACATCTATTTTGGAAGTTGTTGGTTGTGTATGGAATGGAGAATATTTCTGAATGCATGTGGATTAAATACTAATCTAATACTGTGTTTGTGTTTCATTATTTCCAAAATAATTAATCAAGAAATAGCAGTGACTTTATATGCAGCATGTGATTGTCACAGAAATGGCATTGTGTTAATATTCTCTTTTCAAGTGTGTGCATACCGTAATTCACTGTCGATGGAATAGATGATAGTGAAACATTTATGCCACTTTTCCTGTGGTAGAAGATACGGTCCATGCTGATTTTACAGATAAATTTTTCTTCACTAAGATAGCATTCTGAGAGAAGTTGAGCTAGAGCTCAGCAGCTAGAGCACAAAATGGAAAAAACCCAACTTTTATTGTGAATTGAGGTCAGCAGTTGCATAATCACCTCCAGGAAAAGGGGACGGCTTAATATGCCCACCTTATTCTGACTTGCAATTTTTTATTTTTATTTTCTAAAATTTTATTTTTAATGCATATTATCTGTGAAATGCTTAAACTGACAATTTTTTTCTTACTAACATATGGATATTAATTACAATATACTTTGGAGTATTCTGATATAATATTCTATTATTATGACAGTCCAGGTTTCAGGTTGTTTCATAGATGCTTTCTGTGCTCATTTTTTTGTTACAATTCAACCCTGAGCAATTCACCGTTCATTCATGGTACCCTGAGACAAATAGATACCGAACTATTTCTTAGGAATGTTCAGTTTGCTAACTGTTTAATTACCAAATAAGGTATCTGAAGCTATCCATTTTGTTAAAATGCCCAAAGAAAAACAGATCATGTCAGTCATGTAAAATGTGAATTTTCTATCACGGTTATGTGTTTGAAGTTAAAGTTACCTTTTATCAACAAAGTATGTTTTTCTTATCTGCAGAAATAAGTGCTTAAATGAAAAATAAACCTTTATTTATTTAAAATAGCTGTAACTTTTATGTCGTGGTATCTCTTCTATTTCATAGTAAGTATAATATCTTTATGATAATTATTTTTAGTGGAAAAAGTAATTGAATTAAATTTGACAGTAATCTTCAGTTGGTTTATAAGTGTGAAAATTGAATTTAAAACAATTTTTTATTTTTAAAAACAAGTGCATGGTCCAGTGAAAACAATCCTTTTAATTAAAGCTGTTAATAATTTTGCTTCTGCTCAGAGAAAAGAATTGTAGTTGGTGGAATGTTACCAGAATTTTAAAGCATTCTTAAGACACTGTCTTATACCCTTCAAACTGAATTCAAACCTCTTTGAAAAAAAGACTTATACCTACTACAAAAACAGTATTATTGCATTTTGTATTAATCAAAATCCAGTGATACTTTTAAAGGATGGTTAATAATAATAATAATATTAATACAACTGTTATAATTTTATTTTTGTTTGGCAAATCTGTACCAAAAATGATCCAAATAAAATGACTGTCCTTAATCAGAGACAGTTTTTTAGTCATATAAAATATATTTGTGTGCAGGTCAGTTTTATGGGCTGTCCCTCAAATCCTGTCTGTGATTTGTATGATTAGAAGTTTCTCCTGTGAAATTTCCAGCGGCCAGACAAAGTAAATAGTTTAACTTGTTCAAAGGCATAAAAGTACTTTCATTTTGCATGTGCAAAATTTTATCTGCAGTCTGCCCATTGCAGAATTATTATTATAAGATTATAGCAAGGCTTTAGACTTGTTGTATTCATTTTCTGATGGGAAGTTTAAAAGATTAAGCAGCTGTTTTCAAAACTTGTGTCCTCAGTAAGATTGTAGAGTATTGGTGAGGGAAAAATGCATTCATGGATGTCTGTTTTCATTCAAGCACTTCCTCCACAAATTCACTGCCCAGTAACCTCTAGACTCACTGTTGTTTTTTCATTGACTGCTGAAATGGTAGTTGCAGGCTGTTGCCAGAAAAGGATGGCTTTGAATGGTGGCTATTGTTCTGTTAACATTAGAACCCTCTGGCTAGAGGCTCAGCAAGAACGCCTGCTAAGATAAAGTGACAATGTTGTCTCCTGTTCATGGGAATAACTTACTGATAAACTATGACAGTACAAAAAAGCCCTAAGAACTCAGAGTGGGAAAAGCTGTATTAAATTTCATATGTTGCTCAGAAGAATTCTTACTAGCCAGTTCAGGAAGTAGGAATGCTAAATGCATCTTTCACAATAAACCTTACTTATTTGTACTGGTTTGGTTTGTAAAATAATTCTTGAAACAATTACAAATCATGAAGTTCTGTTTCTGTCTCTTTATTTCCATGTTGTTTTTTGGATGCCAGAATATTCAAGACATTATCTAATCCTTACAGGGCAATGAGTTGTGTAATGTTTATTAAATAAGTGTATTTCCAGTGCTCTACTCAAATTCAGATGCTAAAAGGCTAAATAATAAGTTCCTATTTCATACCTCCAAAACTTAGAGTAATTCTTCCTTTCAGGCGAACTGTACATAAGCATTGATGCTGTAATTGTTTGATCAGACTCTGCTAGCCTACCCCAAAAGATACTCAGCTGTATTTAAATACCGTTATAACAGGTATTATTTGTGATTCATATTATGTTTTAGAAAAGCGTGCTCAAAAGTACCTTGGAATTAAAATATTCTGTTGTTCTTGAAACATTTTAGTATGTGCACATCCACCAATAAACCACGTCTCTAAGGGGCATATCTGCCCTCACTGGTGAAGGGTCTGGAGCACAAGTCAAGTCTTACGAGGGGCAGCTGAAGGAGCTGGAGGTGTTTAGCCTGGAGAAAGGATAGCTCAGAGAGTCTGTTCCTCTCTATGACCACCTAAAAGGGCGTTGTAGTAGGGTGGGTGTCAGTCTTTTTTCCCACATAAAAAGGAGTAAGATGAGCAAATGGCCCCAAGTTGCACCAAGGGAGGTTTAGGTTGCTTGTTAGAAAACACCTCCTCACCAATACGGTTGTAAAGCGTTTGACCAGACTGCCCAGGAAGGTGGTGGAATCAGCATCCCCGGCAGTATTTAAAAGACCTGTAGACGTGGTGGTTAGGGGCATAGTATTGTGGTGAAGGTGGCAGTTGCTGGGTTACCAGTTGAACTCAATGATCTTGAAGGTCCATTGCAACCTAAACAATTCTATAATTCTATTATCTGTCCAGAGCGTCTCTCATAAAGAGCAGTTATGGGTGCTCAAATCTGTTTTCCACAAATCTGTAGGTTCTTGCATTGACAGAGAAGACTTAGAGTTACGAAAACCTTTGTATATCAGCTGAGATTCTTTGTATGAATTATCATCTGCAAGGGCAGGCTCAATCATTTTAAACTTTCCTCAATAGTGCATGCTGTCTACCCCAGTCAAAATTTTTGTCATAGATAGACTTCATTCCCCTCTAGGGCAAAAGATCCGGTGTCATGCCATAGGGTCATTCTAGTACTAGAAAAGAGATTTTGTCCTATCGTTTCCAAGTCCTTTTCTCCCGTTTCTAAGTATGTTCCCTTGCAGTTTCTTTTCATACTTAATTTCAGTCGTGGTTGTGTTAGTTTACTGTTTGAAGCCAGGGAAAGAAAAAACTCGTATTCAGTATGGGTACTTAAATGGAGTTATGGAAGACTGTTGTTGCAAGTTCGTGTTAAGGAGCTCTCAACAGAAGTTAAAGTTTTAGCTGCTGGGGTTCATATTTCACAGTATAACAATGTATTTCGTATCTTAAAGGTCTCTTCCTACAGGCTGTCCTTTTTCTCAAAGATCAGCCAGGAAATATGTATTTTGTGGCAGCATTGGCAGTAAAGAGTGAAAAATTCTTATTCTTGCATTCTGAGGAATCTAAGATTTCAGGAAATAGGTTTTCTGTTGTTCAGGAAGTGCTTGGGCAACACTGTCAGGCCATGGTGGGATTCTTGAAGTTGTCCTGTGCAGGGCCAGGAGTTAGACTTTGATGAGCCTTGTGGGTCCCTTCCAATTCAGGGTATTCTATGATTTTATGATTCTGTTGCCAGAAGAGGTCATCTATATTTAATGAAAAAGAAAAGAGAGGATTTTTTAAAGAATAATTTTTTTTCACCATTTAAATGAAGGTGTAGAAGATATCCAATTAAGGTGTCTTCCCAATAGCACAAAATCATTCTATTAAGTAATTATCACATGTATTTCTTAGCTCTGAGTCTTGTGGCTGCATGCTAAAATGTAGGTTCTCTCAGTGGAGGTACGCAGATGCAGAACAGATAACAAATCTGGCAAATGCCGTAAACTAGCTTAGTGATGGTGAGTATTTAAAGCATGACCTAAAAATCTGAAACATAGAGTGGTGACTGGATTACTTAAAATTTATTTGGCAATTGCAGATATCAGTAGGTCTGCAGTTTTGCAGGCAGGATTAATTTACCAATCTCTTTTTTATTATTCTCTTTTACTTATACCCCAGCTCCTGTTTGCACATTTTTACCATTTACTGTGCACACTTCTTCCAGCCTTCATCAGAACACCACTGACTTATTTCACTTTCCTGTAAGAAAGTTAACTGAGCAAAAGCCATTCAAAGTATTATTTTGGAAAGGGAGTAAGGCTGCCATAACTAGATATCATGATAGAGAAAGGAGGGGCAGATTAGGAGGGAACAGTAGTGCAATACCTTCTGTTTTCAGTGTCAGCGGGCTATTATTGTTTGATCTTTGCCTTTCATTGAGTCTCTGTTAGTTACAGGCAGACGTCTTACTGAACTGTTAATGAGCAAAGTGGACTATTGTGATATTATGGTAGATTATATTTTTTGGAAAAAAATATTAAATAATGTGATTTATGTAGAATTGGTGCTATTGCAGCATTGACCCTAGAAAAGAAAGGCCAGGTTATTTTGGTGCAGGAACCCTCAACTTAAAATCATATGGATAGTTTTCTCTCCCTATTCTGTCTGCCAGTCTTTTACTAGTCCTGCAGTAGTAAGAAATAATAGTAGTAAATTATTTTAAAACTTATTTCTTTATTGGCATTAGAATTTGAGGGACATACTTGTAAGAATCTGAGGCCTTATATTCTCTTGCAGCATGTTGCCAATAAGTTTTCTACTTCAATATGAATGAAAAAGTACAACAGTGAAGATTGTATTGTCACTGTTTTACCACGTCCTCCAGTAGTACCATTTTTTCAATTGTGAGGAGGGTAGCCTGATGCAGAACAAGAAGTTTCTTTCTTTGGAACTTACTGTAATTGATGAATCTAACATTCTGAATTCAAATACATCACTGGATGCTTCTTCTCCTTGGAATGTGTTTACAGGGACTTACGTGCTATTGTTTCTGCTTACGTTGTTAGGTTCAGGTGGACTCGAAAGGAAAAAGGAATTTTTTAAGTTGATTTCCCTCTCTCCCTGAAAGTTTTTTGACAGAAAGCTAGAGAAATTACTGATTTCTTTGAAGTTGTAGTTTCTGTTCTGTGGCATACGTACTGCTGTAGTAATCTGCCACTGTGTTATCCTTTTTTTTCACATCTGCATACTTCATTTTTCTCCCAGTTTTTTCTCTTCCTGTATAATTTTTTTGTCTGATGTACTTTGATCTCATGTTGAGAATTGTCACAAATTAGGTTGGTTTTCATTTTTCTTTTTTCTGTGTCCTCTCCAGTTGGTGATACGTTATAGTATCCATTGCCTAGACTGATTTAAGATTTTAAATATATGCCCACAAATTCTAAATATTTTCACTGGTTTGATTTTAAAGCTGCTTTTTTTTTTTTTTTAATACAGCAGGACATTTTAAAACCTGATTTATTTCATATTGATTTCTTACAAAATATGCCAGAATGGAATTCATGTGCCCTCCAACTCACTCTCCACAAGAAGAGTCCAGGGTTACATAAAGTTTTTGCCAACCCATCAATAAAACTGCATTTTTGTCATGGCTGTAAGAGTGATAAATTCCATGATTTTCATGTTTTAAAGGAAATATCTGTGACTTTTGACATTGCGGGTTTTTGCATATGTGTGGGAGGATGTGATGGTAAGCAATTTGAACCATTAACCATTTGCACTGAGAACTTTCAGGGCTGCCAAGTTAAGCTTTGAGCTCCATGGGAAGCAAGTGGAGAACAGGAGCTCAGCAGCAGTTCTGCAGTGACACACAGGATTAGGCATGTGAACTCTCAGTGAGAACTTCTAGTTCTTCCAGAGGTAGTTACACATCCACTTCCTGGGGAGGGTAGGTCCTATATTATTATTTAGAAAGGTCAATAACTGTATAGTGATTCTGTTTAGGATCATGCTGTGGTTTTCAGAGGAAACCCCACTCTGCTTTTTGAAGGGGTTTTGCCTTTTTGGTGGAGTAGAGTACTTGAGTTTCTTAGTGTAAAAAAACCATGGCTTAGGACGATTTGCACTGCATTGCTGTAGTCTTTAACTGCATCTCGTGCTCTTAGCTTTTAAAGGGCTCACCATATGGTTGTTGATTATAAACAATTGAATCAATTTCCATAAATTTATATTTTATGTTTTACTTTGAAAATATGATAAATTAGAATAACATAATCACTCAGTTTGTTGGGTTTGTGGTTCCTGAGTTTGGCTGAGACTAAGGTTTGCAGATGACTTCAGGGACATAAATTAAAACTGCAGTGGGCTAAATAGTAGTTTAGAAATTCAATCTATTTTTACCTTAAATGTGTCTTTTTCACTTGTGTTTTACCAGTGCCTCACCATTTGATGGCTAACAGATTTTTGGATGACAGATGGGCTTTCAAATGCACACAAAAAATAATATGCAATTAAGCTTTGTACCACAAAGTAGACAGATTGGTCTTGTATGAAGAGAAGTATTTGACATTTATGTGTGAAATGCTCATGTTAAACACTGCTTTTGATAACCTGAAACACTTCATAAACTGTCTCAAAAGATTTGACTGAAAAGAGATGCAAAACCAGTTATGCTTAATCAAGAAGTATTTCAACTCATGCATGTTTTCTCTTAATGAAGAGGTCCATTTTGGTTTTTTGTCTGTCTAGGTAAACTGACTTTTGCAGCTGTGTTTCACAGCAGAGTACAGGGAGCCTAGGCCAGGCAAGGTCCTAGTTAATAGACCCAATGTCATTGAGTCATCAGGTCCTTTCAGAGATGTCCAGCAGTCTTCTTTGACTTGGAGTTACAGTTACACACAGGAATGTATCAAATAGGTCAGATTTGTACAGAAGAGGATAGAAGGTGTTTTATCTGTTTATTAAAAAAGCTTGTCTTTTAAAAAAAATTTACTGTGCATTCATGAAATGTATAGGTCAGGAGTGAGATGTAACCATCTGATTTAAGAAAATGAAATTTTCTTGCAGTCATAATTATAAAGACAAGTATTTTTCACATATCCTTCATAGATTATGCAGAGCCTGTAAGAGACTGGGGAGAGAGTATTTCCTTATTGATCTGCATGTTTCAGACATTAACTTAAGTAGCTGGGGTGTTTATTAAATTTGCTGGAATATTTGAACTTAAATATTCTGAAACACCTTTGGAAAGTACAGCATATCCAAAGGATTTTCACTGTATTTTCTTTTGAGCTTTTTGTAGATAAATGTCTGAAATTACAATGTTAGAGCAGACCATACTGTCTCCATCTGGAAGTGAGTAAATGCTGCTTGATTCTGTCACCTTCATGCTAATGATTGTCCCAAGATAAGAGGATATGATGGAAACTTTGGTCAGGAATCTATTATTTGCACATTTCACTTTTATGTAAAAGTCTGTGTTCTGGTCTATGTATGAATCTTAGTTAACGTTGGGCACTATAGATCTTTGAATGCTTGTCAAGGAAGTATGTTTATTTTGGCTAAGGATATGGAAATGTGAGTATTTACTTGTTCCTATCATGTAAACTAGTAATGGAAAAAAGTAGCATGGATTTTTGGATCTATTAGATCATTTAGTATGACCTTCATTGTACCATGGTTTGTCCCACTTACACTTTTGTAATAGTAATACATGTGTTTTGAAGGCAGAATTTGTCTTCAGTTCCAGAATATATATTTTGAAGAAGTGGCTATCGTGATACGAAGACAAGAAAATATGGTGAATGCGCTGCATCTTTTGGCAGTTTCTTTTAGTCGAGTGGGTATATATCCTGTGAAACATTTGTGCCCATTTTGCTACCAACAAATCCGTATTTTTGCTTTTCTCTGCTAAGGTTAGTCCTTCTCAATTCTCCGTGTTACATCCTCTGATTTCAATTGTACACTTATTCTGTCTGTCTTCTCAGTTTTTTTCTTGGAAAGACAGACTAGGCAGTCTTGCACTCTTTGAAGTCCCTGATTACTGGAAAAAGGGAAATACAACTCCATTTTCAGAAAGGGATAGCAGAAGACTGAGGGAACTATAGACCAGTCAGTCTCACCTCTGTGCCAGGCAAGATCATGGAGCAGATTCTCCTGGAAACTATGGCACCTTGATAACAAAGAGATGACTTATAATAGTCAGCATGGCTTTACTAAGGGGAAGTCATGCCGGACAAATCTGGTGACCTGCTGTGGTGAGTCTGCAGCATTGGTGGACAGGGGCAGAGCAACTGACATCCTCTAGCTGGGCTTATGCAAAGCATTTGACACTGTCCCACATGACATCCTTGTCTCTAAATTGAAGAGACATGGATTTGATGAATAGACTGATCAGTGGATAAAGAACCAGCTGTATGGCCATGCAGAGAGTTTCTTGTCAGTGGCTCCTTGTCCATGTGGAGACCAGTGACAAGTGGTGTCCCTCAGAGGTCAGTACTGGGGCCAATCCTGTTCAGCCTCTTTGTCAGTGACAGGGACAGTGGGATCGACGGCACTGTCAGCAAGTTCACTGATGACACCAAGCTGTGTGGTGCAGTCAACACACTGAGGGGAAGAGATGCCACCCAGAGGGACCTTGACAGGCATAAGAGGTGGGCCAGTGGAAACCTCATGAAGTTCAATAAAGCAAAGTACAAGGTCCTACACCTGGGTGAGGGCAATCCCAGGTACAACTACAGGTTGGGGGGAGAAGTGATTGAGAGCAGTCCTGTAGAGAAGGACTTGGGGGTGATGGTAGATGAAAAACTCAACATGAGCCAGCAGTGTGAGCTCACAGCCCAGAAAGCCAACAAAATCCTGGGCTGCATCAAAAAGAGCATGTCCAGCAGGTCGAGAGAGGTGATTCTCCCTCTCTACTCTGCTTGCTTCTGTGCTAACTATGAAGTTGCTATCATTACATAAAACTTGTTTTTCTTAAACATCTTTAATAATTGAAAATTTACCACTTACTATTTACAAAATACCTTTTTTTTTTTTTTGTTCTCGTTTTTTCTCATGTAGAGTAGTTTGTTGTCACCAAGCTAATTGACCAGTAAAACTGCTGGATAATCCTAAATCACTTTGCAAAGATTGGTGTATTCTCAATCTTCTAACTTTCATAAAAGATGGCGAGACAGAGAGTCACTCAACTGAGCCTTCTGGAAATTTAAATACAAGTTGACAGATTAAAATGTATTTATTATTCCATTAGATGAACTATAACACCTTCCTTTACAACTGAGGGCGTGAACAATTATGCACCATTTTTATGTAGCATGATTTTGGGTTTTGCCAAAGAGAGAGAGGTATTTATTTATGTGTTTATATCCCTTACTGTTATATGTAGCATTTTTCAATTCAACTTCCTGCCTTCCCTTTGACAATAACCATTCTGGGGTTTCTACCAGCATTATTGTTTTTCTGTGTTGCAGAATAGTGATTTGGGGCCAACTAAATTGATGTGTTTAAAGACTTTCAAATGCAGTCACAATTTCTTTGCATCTTAATATTATCAATTTTGTGATAAGTCTACAATCTTTCTGTAATTTTTGTCAGTATTGGAAAACTAGCTCAAATGTCATACTGTTTTTCTATGCTTGTGAGTTAGTTTGCTCTTACTTTCTGTTTTGTTTTGTTTTGTAATTGGTTGTCTCTAGGCAGTCGCTCAGAGTTCAGCTACTGGCTAATCTTCATCTCTCATAGTAAAGTCCAAAATACTTTGTGTTGGATGCAATTTCAGTGATTAAAAGGTCATACAATACTCCTTAAACTATTTTCTTTAGAACTTCCAATACAATTTCTGATTTTTCTCTCAGTGTCTTATTAACAGATAATTTTATTATCCTTTTTTGTTTGGTTTTTTTTTTCCATTTTGGTTTTGTTTTATAGAAAACATTTATGAATATTCTTTTTCAGGATGTTAATTTTTTATTAGTTATCGGACTGGTCTGTATGCCTGAAGATTTTTTTCAGCTCCAAAAGTATTTTAAGGTTACAAAGGTGAAATTAGTTTCTTTTGCTCTATACTATCTTTTTTAACTAGAGTTCTAGTCACTGATTTCCAGTTAGAGTTTTCAATGCTCCAACCGTGCGTGTTGACCCTGTAGGTTTCCGTAATCAATTATATTAGTTAGCCAATTATAACAGTTAGTGTCATCTTAATACTTGAAATGTGGCATCATTCCTACTAGAAGTAAGAGCATTGCAGTAAATTCATGTAATCTAAATGCAGAAGGGGTGTATTAGGTCATCTAGTCTGTCATGTCATCAGAGGGGGATTATACTCTCATACTTTTCTAAAATTGTGTTGACGGCAAAATGCTCAGAGTAGTGGTACTTCTATTGTGTCTCTTAATTACTACACAGATATGCTTTCCGGCAGCAAAATACCTTTGTGTGTGTTTGTGTGTTTTCTATTGAATTATTAAGTAACTGAACTTTAAGGTGTTAGCAATTGTCAAAGAGAACTGTTACAGCAGTATAGTTGTTTATTTGTTATTTTTGTGTCCTGTTCTTCTTTTGCATGGGTGTGCCTTTTCCTAACATCCAGTTTATGTATGTGCTTCTAAACAAGAACCTTTTGTGCAATTCTGATAGCTTTTTCTGTTTCTATGAACACTACTTCCATAAATGAGTTCACATGTCCTAGCCCATGGTATTTTCCACTTGAATGTCGAACTGTACTAATTTCATTGTCTCACTCACTGTTGATCCATTAGTCTTCTTAGTGTACTGACTTTTTGCATCAATATGTAATCATATGCCTGGAGAGGAAGAAGAGGGTTGTGTACTATCAGAAATACCATTTTATTAAAAAGTTGGGAGTTTATGGTGGTTTGGGTCCTTTTAATTTTTTTTAATCCCTCTGTGTGTGTAGATGGAAGTTGTTTCACATATTCATCCTGGTAAAGTTTTTTCCTTACTTTTTTCCACAAAGTCAAATTATAATTCCTTCATTTAGTTGTTGATCCAAATTGTTTTCATATATATGAAATAGCTAAAAAATTACTTTTATTTTGTTAAAAATTATTATGGATTAGTCATGAATGGTTAAGTGCAAATCCTTGACATCATGGAATGAGAAGTTACATAGTTGGTCCTTGTCTCTCTCTTCTTTGGTACTAGGCATTGAGTTCGCCCTCAAGTTGGCAGTTTCTGTGCATGGTTTATCACTAGCTTATACCCTGGCAGCAAGTAAGAGATTGCAACAACTGTAGTAGTGTGAGTTCTAAAACATAGGACAAGGTTCGCAAAATTGTTTTAAATATTCAGTGAGCTTAAATTGAAGTAGATAACGGCTCTATTTGCCTTTTTTACCCTTAATTTTAGTAGTTATTTCCACATGCAGTGTATACAGTTGACCTTTTGGTGGAGACGTAGAATGGTCTGCAAACACTTCAGTAAAAGCTGCTGACTCATTGAATTCAAAAGTTTAGGCTCCAGATTGTGTGGTAAGAGGAGGGGCTGTGAAACAGGAGACAGACAAAACACTGTCCAAGTCTTAGAACTTCTTACAAAATACATAAACATGTAGCACAGAATGGAGGTGAGAGAAGGAGTTTGGAGGTATCTCAAGGAAATAAAGTTATAGGAAAAGGATGCATTTTAATGAAAACTCACTGTGTATGCTGGAAATGTTTTTTGTACACCCCCCCCAAGCAGATGAAAGGGTGTTTTTTTCTTTTCATGATTTGAGACTAAAACATAACATCACTACTCCACTGGAGACTCCTGTGGGACAGGTGTGGTCAGAAAAAGACTGGTAATGCTGTCTGAAGAGAGAGAGTCTGAGTGAGCAATGCTTTGAGATATTTAACATTCACTGTTTTGTCACAATATTTTGCACACATTTCCAGACCATTTTTTAATAAAACTTAGTTTGTTATATTTTAGGTTATTGACTTGAAATTCTTTTAATTCTCACTTACCTGTATTGAAAGCTAGCATGAAAAGCTGTGTGATATTCAGTTCATCTAACACTGTCATGAAAATGAATGTGGGCAAGCCAAAAGTTTCCAATTACAAGAACAACAGAATAGCAAGTTACTTCTTATGTTGTTTCTGTACTTAAAAATATTAAATATGTAATACCAATTTAATTAAGTGCAAGTTTTAGTTTCTGAGTTCAAAACAGAGAAGACAGCAAGCAGTCAAAATCGCCTGCAATTGGTGTCATGGATTGTGGTTTTTTTCTTGACCAAATATGTAATACTGTACCCACCCAAAACCAAAACAAGACAAAACCCACCCAAACAAAGCCCTGAAACATGAGTAAAAATGCAGTAATCTCAAAATACTTAATGGAATCTGTGCTCCATGCATCTAAAACTCAAGACTATTCAGTTAGAAAGTACTGTTTAATGAATTTCTTCTTTTCTCCTTTATTTACCTCTGCCCATCACTTAATATGTAAACATTTGCAGGTGTTGTGTATATATGAGAGAATACATATGCCATCTCCTCTTATTCTCCTGGCTACTAGCCTGTCTGATTGAATGTCAAGCTGTTCACTAAAAGCCATTGCAACTGTTTCACAAACAAAATTATTACTTTATTTCTCAACATCAAAAATGTATGTCCACCCCTGCTGCAGCTTGTACATTCTGTATGTATTTACCCATCTCTAAAATGTAGTGGCTCCATTCTTAAAATAGTAAGTTTAATAATCTGCTATGCAAATTTTTTCAAAATCTCCTTTCCCCACCTCCACCTCAAAAAAATTTCCTCATATTCATTTTATGGGACTCCTAAAGCCTGTCCTTGACTGCATAAACCAATTTAGTTTCCACTGGCATGGAATGCAAAATTGCAGGTTATCTCAGAAGTAGCTTCGTGCAGGCTAACACCATGAGCTATATTCAACTAGTGTTCCAAAATTAACTTTGTTAAATATGATCGGGACACTGCACTGAATTTAGACCCTGTAATATTCTTACTTTTGTGATGTGCATTTGTACTACAGGATTGTTTTTTTCCATTTACCTAGTTAGCTCTGTAGAAAGAAGTCATTTTATTTGTATTCATATATGAAAGTATTTGGCAATGAAATACTGAAGAGAAAAAAGTGTTACTTTTTGTATGTGTATGCAAATAAATCCAATTTGGTAATAGATCATGCTTATTTTTAACAAAGCTGTAAATTGCAATTCTTCCTTCGTCATCGCTGGATGATGTTGCTTCGGAAGATGGTCTCATGATAATGATTTTTAAAGTAATGTTTAAATATTCCTGCTGATCTTGAAGCACTCAGCAAAGTTGCTTTTTAAAAAGAAAAGAATTTATTTTCCATTACTTTTGATAGTCCTGAGGATTATTGACAGTGAGTGTATTGATGATGCCATATGTGACTAGATTTAGGCCATTTCAGACTGGATTCTGGACTCTGTGTTAGCATAGGAAGGATACAATCTTAATTACCATATTCCCAAGTTGGAGGCAAACAGAAAAGTGGGGTTCAGGGGAATAGATGCAGCATACAAATACTGAGCAGCAAATCATAAGATTGTCTTTAGAAAGTAATGTAATTCCACTCTTCTTGTTTACTATTTTGATAAGTGGGAGTAGGGAAAGACAGTGGGGAAAAATGAAGGAGGACAGAAGGTGGCTATAGACTGAAATCTGCTTATGCATGGTATTGGTTGGGATTTTGTGGATATTATGGCTGAGGATGAGTAACATGGGAGGCTTTTGAGGATGAAGTGTTAGTGTCTGTCTGGATTTTAACACAGAATTTCAGTGCAGACAAAAGAGGCAGCAAAATAGAAAGCAAAATAATATATAGGGTAGGAGCTGACAGCTATTTATGTACAAAACTAGACACACCTATTATGGGAGCCCAGTGGGAAATGGGTTAACTTACCCTTTTACACGGCAGTAAATATGTGAAAGGTTGCCTGAAGTCTTTTGACTTCCTATACCAAACCCTAATTTTCATGTTCCTTGTTATCATAGAGTCTGATTGGAGTCAAAACAAAGCAGTTGTAATATTGGTCTCCCATTGTCTAAATGTAATCAGCAGTGGACATGTGGTGTTGTCGTATTCAATTTATGAGTACCGAAAAACTGCCAGAGTAACATTTTGAGCTAGTAGTTTCTATTATCTATACCCAAGGCAGATTCTGTATTTTTCTTTAATACTAGTTAGTACATCTTTAGGAAGAAAATAATCAAGAACTGAGATTATTTTCTAATTTCTTACGTTGTCCTTTCTAACGCAAAAGGAAGACAAGATTTTAATCATCACTTAGGGTAAACTTCATTTTGTATTTCTTTTTCTTCTCTCAAATCTAATACGTTTCTATTATACCTCTGTAACTTCAAGGCATCAGTCCTCTCCAGAAGCAGTAAATTCCATTACTTTGAAAATACAATTATAATCTATTTTCTCTTTTAAGGAGGCATCTCTAAAACTCAGGTTTAAAAATTATATACCTACTCATCTTTTCTTTCCTCAGTACTCCACAATGTATTTCTGGAGACCCATGAACCAAAACCTGCAGCAGATTATAGTCTACTGAGCTTGGAGGTAACATCTTACCATTTACTATCAGAGGTGTGATGCAGTTAATACTTTTGCCTCTTTCCAAATGCATTAATTTTCTAGTTTGTTTGGGTTTTGATAGATCGTATGCTGTATTTCAGTGGTATTTATGACATTTCTTCCTGGTTAAGCCTTCACTACCTTCCCTTCCTTTCTAGAGAAGGTTACCACCAAAATTTTCAAGGCAATGTTCTCTGTTAGTCTGAAATCCTTTGTCTAGGAAATGCTGTACATCCTAAGATTTTTGTAAGGAAAATTAAGAAGTAATTAGAAGACTGCTTCTTTTTCTAATTCTATACTTTATGAAATGTAGGTAAGAAGTTATAAATTCCTCTATAAAAAGTATTTATTAATTTTTCCCTTGCTACTTAAACTGATTTGCTGCTTTCCCCAGAATGTTAAAGAAATTATGTTCATTTGTCATAGGATTCTGGCTTGTCTGCTTACTGTCAGGGGTGGGTAGGAAGGGCATATGTGAAGCCCATTAAGTGAAAGGCATGGCTTTATTAGTAGGAGTCACTACTGATGCTGCTGGTTTCACTCTTTCGCAACCTAGTTGAGAAAAAAATTGTTCTTAATGAATTAACCTTCTTTTTAACCTTTTAAAGTAGTTTTAGTAAAGGCATTGATAAAAATATAAGCAGTATGGCTCTTCAGTATCTCATATACCGGTCAACAATGTTAAATGAATGCGTTCTCTTTTTTGCATATATTTTATACCAGACCAAAAGTTGTGCAATAATGTGTAATTTGAATGTTGCTCCATTCTTTGTAACAAGTGCTTAATCTTTTGCAAGAATGATAATGCAAATATACAAAAGACCGTATTTGGCAACAGTTTACGTAAGGGGAAATTGTTAAAAGGAAAAAGAAATGGTAGAACAGTCTGAAAAGAAAAATAGTTGATAGAAAGGCAGGAAAAACTGTTGCAAGAATATTTACTGGAAACCTTATGAGCCATGAGCCAAAACTGATGTCAAAAGCAGTAATGCCTCACTGTGATGAATAACCAAGTATGTATGAAGCGCTTTCGTACCTGAAATAAATGCTAGACTCAATATCAAGTCTATTGACTTGATATAGAATTTTTTCAGACTCTTAAGTATTAATGTCAAAAATCATCTGGTTGATGTTTTCCTTATCTGGTAACACAATGAAAGAGAAGAGTTTGGTGGATTCTTACAGTTGCACTGGTTCAGAAAGCAAGCCATTAAAGATAAGACAATCAGTGGTATTCTTGTGAGGAAAACATGATAGTTCTTTTCCCGCATCCAAGCTAGACAAAGTTTGTTAAGTACCTACAGAAACAGTGCGTGAAAGTAGCTGGCTAGCTGCCAGCCTAGTGCAGGTTTCATTACTGAGAAAAAGTAGATTTTTGAGGAAGAAGGTGTGAACAATCTTTAAAAAAAAATCCTGAGAGCAGGTGGAGCATGAAAGATGTGAGAGATAAACATAACAGCTTCCATGTAAGTGTGGAGATCAATTTTTCTTTATTTGCAATGT
>VXAY01001005.1:147024-165031 GCA_013399855.1 Oxyruncus cristatus
TGCATTTTCTGTTACTGTTTTCCACAACTACATAATATTACACATTTTTACTAAGCTGTCACTAGTAAAGTTGAGAGGCTTTTCATGAACTCATTCTGTTACTTTAAAGCTGTGTAAAGTGTACCAGGACTTCATTCTGCAGAGTCTCCTTCAATTTTGTCATATAATTTGATTAGACTTTCTGAGAATCTGACTGTGGCTTTTTATTCAATTTTCCATTCCTAAGTTAAAACCATGAGAAATCACCATGTTTTGTCTGGGCTTGGCTGAGTTCCTTTTTTGAATCCTGAAGATTCTGATTTTGGATCTCACAGAAATGCATCTCAGTCCATTTTTTCAGATTTATTTAACCTGAAGTATTAACTTTGCTATATTGAAAGGTAATTACTTATTCTTGTCTTAGTGTGCTTTCTTTTCATCCACTTCTCACATTTACTCTGGCCTTTTAAAAACTCATCATAAAGGTTTTTTGAATATCTAAAGCTGCTCATCTTGTTGTCCTTTACTTTGTTCGTCCTCACCTTCACCAACACATCGGAATGAAACTTCTATACTAGTGATGAAACAAAGACACACTGTTCAAGATGAGGTTTATTTTACTTGTTACTGAAAACAGCTCACCAGAAGCTGTCATGACCTTTACTGTGCAGTCCTTAGTCATCCCTTTTGTTCTTAAGGTACCATGTTTGTTACCACCTGTTCACCCGATACAACACTGTTTTTAAGGTGAGTTAGTGGAACAGCCATTCCTGAGTTCCTTCCCAAGGATGAACTCTGGAGCTTTATCATGCTTTAGTTGGTTGTTATGTCCCCTTCTGACACCTCTGTCTCTGGGCTTGTCTCATTTTAATGTCCAAATTAGATCAGGTTCTTAGAGAGTTACCTCCCTAGAATCTTCTTTTGAGAAAGCTGACACAAATCAATAATTTATCTTATCAGCAGTGATTTTGTTTTACTTTATCATTCCCTTTAATCCCGTGTGACCTCTTCCTTCTTCTGTGTTTTCTTGTTTTACTTGTTCATTTTAGCATTAAACCTTCAGCTGTTTCCTTTTTAAAAATTCATCATAGCCCCTTTTATGCATCCTCTAACATATGACCTTCTACAGTCTATTCTAACTAGGTGAGGTATACAGGTAGAAAATTATTTAGTGTAATAACCTTTTAAAACTTGTTTAGTCACACTATTTAATTCTTTGTGTTTCTGGTCTCTTTTTGTGAGCTTTGCATTGTAACCAATACTTTTGTTTTGTTTTCCTTTACACCTGTGCTACTTCTAAAGCATTTAGTACTTCTGTCTAAGACATTAGAACTTGTTTGACTTTTCTGGTGAAACCACACTTGTAAACTTTCAGATGAAGTTCTAGATTTCGTTTGCTTCCCCTAAGGTGGTAGAACAAGGTAAGACGATGTAGATAAAATATGAATAATAAAGACAGTTATTAGTGGCTAATAGAGAAATGTGTTGAATTGGTTTACTAAGAGATTCTGATGAACTAACCTGTCTTTAGGTATTTCCTGAGCAAAAGTAACCTTTTTTCTAGGCTAAATGTTCATGACAAAATTTATTCTGGATTAATCTGAAGGAAATGGTTAAAACTGAAGAGAGTAAAACAAGTAGAACAAGAACTGTAAAATAGATAAGAAGTTGGTTAAAAGAGAACATAAGGTATTTTGACCCTATTGTTTTGGGTCAAATTGATAGGATAGTTCTGATTTCAGGTTTTCAGTAATACTTTAAGTATTAAAAAAAAAGCTCAACAAAGTTTGTTAAGAGAAGCTTGTAAATAGTATGAAACTGTAAAGTAATGTTAACACAGTGGGAATATCCTCATAGAGAATTGGATAGTCTCAAAAGCTCTAATGATAGAAATAGGGTGAAAGGGTCGTAGGATCATGCAGTAAGGAAGAAAATGAAGAATTCATCCCATTCTGAGACTGTCACTAAGAAGTGACAGAGGAGGAGGAAAACCTCTTGATTACAACAGCTGTTAATTACCAATGTGGTGTGTTATTACAAAAAGAAAAAAGAAATAATGTTTTTATCAATCATTGAGCTAGGCATTTCCAATCTAAGTAGATATAGCATGAATCTGGATCAGAGATGCTGTCAGTCTTCTCCACTTTTTCTGTTTGTTTTTGTTTAACAGTTGTTGACTATCTTTCATTAAGCAAAGTTAGGTTTTTCTCTTAAACTGGGAAAATTTAGGTTCTTCTGTCTGTTCCAGAATCTTCTAAACATAGAAGGTTCAGATAGTGCATAAAATCAGCCTTAATATATAATACGTGATATATGATGTATGCTTTTATATATCCCTAATGCATACATCTACATTTTCTGGCAGTGTAGCTGGTGGCTGAACAATGTAAGCAAAGAAAGTTTGAAGCAAAAGCTAATACCTTTTATTAAGCAAACTGTGGAAGAAAAATAAATTAACTGAAGACGAGCACGTGTCCTGAAACCTGTGGGTTGTTTTTTCCCCCCCCTACATCTGTCTTAGATGCTGTAATAAGATGTATTGCTTCTCCTTTAATATCTTCTTGCACAGGTTTATACTTCATGCTCAGCCTATGGGCCCTGCTGTTTCGCTGAGCTTCTCCCAGTAGAGTAAAATGGCAATATTTTTCAGTCCCAGCCTAACAATTCATTGCACAGTACTGAGACTGTTGACACACCATGTAGCTTATAGTCCAGTATGAATAATCATTTTAAAATATAGTGCCAGTTCTCTGAAGCTTTTGTTATGCGATGCACCTCTTCACACTCAGGTTTATGGAAATTAAAAGACAGTAGTGATTGCCCATATAGTCTTTAATAAGCATGCCAGTCCTATTAAATTTCATCACCAAAATCCTTCCACAATCCTAAGAAAAAAATATATAAATATTTGCAATTCATCCAAATGCATTCAGTGCCGAAGTATTGTTGTTTTTTGTTGTTTTTTTTTTTAATTTATTTAAGAAAGAGTTACAGTACTAATTGTAAACTGTAATATACAGACACAGATACTGTTACAGTCAACAGCAACATTAATGTTACCCTTGGTGTAAGCACAGGTGTCCATACAGGACCCAGCACATATAATTAAAATTATTTCATCTGCAAGTTTCCAATGTCAAGACCTGCTCGATGTATCTGCTACCATTTTTATATCATCATCTTATGAGAGCTACAACTGCAGTACACCATTTCTGATTCCTGCAGCAAAACCAGGCTGGTAAAAAGACACAGTGCATATTCTAAATTAATAATTTTCATTTTCATATTTACAGCTGTAAAATTCTTGCAGTACCAGAAATGAACAGTAATGCAATCCAGACAAAAATAAGATTTTTGAACTGTAGAAAAGTCTTAGATCTACATGCCAAATGTGGAAATTTACTATCCATTCCAAGAATTGCATGTTCACAGGTACCCCAACAGGCAGAAGGGGGAATATCAGAAAAGACTTCAAAACTGACATTGTAGAGTAGAAATTTTCGTTGATTCCTCCAGACGTTCTGCAAATCTGTTAGTTGTGCAAAGACAACATTTCTTTTTTTTTTTTTTATCGTTGTTTTCTACTTGAAAATACTATTTGTATTTGAACTTGGTATTGGAATTCTCAAACAAAATATTGTGCATTTTTCAAGAGTATCTAGCAGAAACCAAAAGCTGTCTTTTGAATAGGAATTATTCCTCATTGTCCCTGATGTTATTAAGGTGTCTCCTTGTCAGTTCTAGAATGACCTTTCCATATTGTGTGGAAGCCACTTCTTCCTACTGCATTTCATTGGGATGGAATTTTGATCCGCCAAAGTCTGCTTTCAGTGGGAAGAGTCAGGTCAAGCGATCTTCATCAGATTGTGTGTGGAGTTTGCCCAGCCATATGGATATGTCTGGGTTCTTAGGGTATTCGAGTTTTATATGACTTGTGACATTAATCTCTGAAACAGTTGTAGACTTGGAGTTAAGAAACTTTTGCCATTCACTGAAATAATTAAAATAATCTTTTAACCTTGAGATCATAGAAAATGCAGGAAGGTTTGTCAGACCAGTACTTCTGTGTTATCTGAGGCCTGCTTTGCCATGAAGTACATAAAATTGCAAATAAGTCATGAAGATACTTTTGCTGTGTTGGAATTCAGAAAAGGTACTGCTCAGCCATTAGATGCAAGCGAAATTGTTTGCTTATTCACTTAATTGCTGACTTAGAGATTACTAGTCAAATAGCATTCATGACTGAATCGTAGACGTACAGAATGGATGGGGCATCTACGACCTCTCTGGGCAGCTTCTGCCAGTGTCTCACCACCCTCATCTTAAAAATTGTCTTCTTTGTGTCTAGTCTGAATCTGCCCTCTTTTAATTCAAAACTATTACTCTTGTCCTATCGCAATAGATCCTGCTAAAAAGTCTTGTCACTGTCTTTCTTATAAGCCCCCATTAAATATTGAAAAGCTGCAGTAAAGTCTCCCTGGAGCCTTCTATTTCCCAGGCTGAACAACCCCAACTCTCAGCCTCTCTTCGTAGGAGGAGAGGTTCTCCATCCCTTAGATCATCTTCGTGGCCCTCCTCTGGACTTGGTCCAGCAAGTGCACGTTTCCTATGCTAAGGAGTTCACTGTTGGATGCAGCACTCCAGATGGGGTCTTACCAGAGCAGAGTAGAGGGGCAGAATCCTCTCTCTCAACCTGCTGGCTAGACTGCTTCTGATACAGCCCAGGATACAATTGGCTTTCTGGACTGCGAGGACACATTGCTGCGTCATGTCCAGCTTTTCACCCACCAGAACCCTCAAGTTCTTCTTGGCCAGACTGTTCTCAATCCTTTCATCCCCCAACCTGTCTTAATATTGGGGATTGCTCTGACCCAAGTGCAGCACCTTGCACTTTGCGTATTTAAACCTCCTGAAGTTCACATGGCTTCTCAAGCTTGTTCAAGTCCTTCTAGATGGCATCTTGTCTTTCATGTGTGTCAGTTGTACCACTCAGCTTGGTGTCATTTGGAAGCTTGCTGAGGGTGCACTCAATGCCACTATGTCACTCATGAAGATATTAAACAGTCCTACTCCCAGTACAGACCCCTGAGGGACACTACCTGCCACTGATCTTCACCTGAACAGTGAGCCATTGAACACCACACTCTGGATGCAGCATTTCATTTAATTTGTATAACTTAATCAGAAAATTAAAGACAGACTGGAATGGACAGAATGAAAGATAGTAATTTTTCAGAGGTACACAAACTGAATGTTGAGTAAAGTCACACTGATGGAGGCATTCTGGTTTAAAAGAAATTTAAAATCAGTGAAAAATAATATGTCAAATTAAAGTACAGATACCAACAAGAAATGCCAAAAGAATCAATGACCTATTGATGACATTACCATGGTTCTTAAATTAAGCAAGGAAGCATTTCTTAAACAGTTTAAATTAAAAAGGGGAGGGGGACACGCAAGGGGAGCTAGGTTAAATAATTACCTCTATTAAGATGTAATAGCATTACGTAGTAAAAGAAAAATTATTCAATAGGTATTTAAGTTCTGTGTGTGTAAGATTGGAATAAAAAGTTAAAAAGGGAGAAGTTGGGCAGCATCCTCTAAGATTAAGTATTTTCAGGAAACAGTCTCATGTAACTGAAGTCTAAGAAATTCTATGAAAATAGAATGCTTTCTGCTCCAGTAGCGTTCATTTTTAATAAAAATTGGAAAACTGAGAATTCAGAGAACAGAACTACTATTTCAGAGGCTAATTGTAGTGAAAGGTATGAAGTAGAGAAATTAAGACAGGTTAGCCTTGCTTTTCTCCTAACCAGGTATGATAGAATGCTTTGATGCTTTTTGCGTAGAATCATAGGATCAGACAGGTTGGAAAGGACCTCTGAGATCAAGTCCAACCCTTGATCCAACACCACCGCGGTTTCTAGAGTATGGAACTAAGTGCCACGTCCAGCCTCATCTTAAAAGCTGTCAGGGATGGAGAATCCACCACTTCCCTGGGCAGCGCATTCCAATGGCTGATTACTCTCTCTGTAAAGAATTTCTTTCTAATATCTAACGTAAACCTCCCCTGGCACAGCGTAAGACCATGCCCTCTTGTCCTACTGATAGTTGCCTGGCAGAAAAGGCCAACCCCCACCTGGCTACAACGTTCTCTCAGGTAGTTGTAGAGAATGATGAGGTCTCCCCTGAGCCTCCTCTTCTCCAGGCTAAACAACCCCAGCTCCCTCAGCCTCTCCTCATAGGACTTGTGTTCAGGTCCCTTCACCAGCCTCGTTGCTCTCCTCTGGACCTCCTCCAGCCCCTCAATATCCTTCCTGAACTGAGGGGCCCAGAACTGGACACAGCACTCCAGGTGTGGCCTCACCAGCACTCAGTACAGGGGCAGAATCACTTCCCTGTTCCTGCTGGCCACACTGTTCCTGATCCAGGCCAGGATGCCCTTGGCCTTCTTGGCCACCTGGGCACACTGCTGGCTCATGTTCAGCTTCCTGTCAATCCAAACTCCCAGGTCCCTTTCTTCCTGGCTGCTCTCCAGCCACTCTGTGCCCAGCCTGTAGCACTGCAGGGGGTTGTTGTGGCACACTCTTCAGAGAAAAAAAAATAATAAAGTTGAAATTAATGCTTGATAGCGTGATTTTGTATGTAATAGATAACTGTCGCCTTTTGGGGAAACTGTAGGCAGGGGAAGATACGAGATATGATACAGGTTTAAAAAGTAGTGACTTCTTGATGTATAAAAATAACTGAACTGCTAAAGTGTTCATAGGATAGGGAGATTTGTATCAAATGTTTATTTAAAGGCCACTGATATTTTTATTTTTGTAAAGTCTTTATAAGAAAATAATAGGGTGCATGAGAACAGACTATTACAAATAATTTGGATTTAATTCCTAAGTTGGTACAACTGAATAAAAAAACCCTTGTAATATAACTAAATGATAGGTTTTACAGTTAGAAATCAGAAATGCAGGCTGTAGCTGCAGAACAGTAAAACTGCTGAATGACATTTTGGAAAGAATTGACTTAAGAGGTGGGTTTAGAGTCATTGTGGAAAATAATGAGTGCCCATTGCAGTAATGATCTTATGTTCCTTTTTGAGTTACGAACGAAATACACCACCAGCAGAGCTCTACAAGAAGGTCCAGAGGAGACCAACGAGGCTGGTGAAGGGACTTGAGCACAAGTCCTATGAGGAGAGGCTGAAGGAGCTGGGGTTGTTTAGCCTGGAGAAGAGGAGGCTCAGGGGAGACCTCATCACTCTCTACAACTCTCTGAAAGGAGGTTGTAGCCAGGTGGGGGTTGGTCTCTTCTCTCAGGCAACCAGCCGTAAGACAAGAGGGCATGGCCTTAAGCTGTGCCAGGGGAGGTTTAGGTTAGATATCAGAAAGAAATACTTTACAGAGAGAGTAATCAGCCATTGGAATGGGCTACCCAGGGAAGTGGTGGATTCTCCATCCCTGGAGGTTTTCAAGACGAGGCTGGACGTGGCACTTAATGCCATAGTCTAGTAACCACAGTGGGGTTGGATCAAGGGTTGGACTTGATGATCTCCGAGGTCCTTTCCAACCCATCTGATTCTGTGATTCTATGATTCTGTGAATGCTGCAACCCATCAGTGTGTCTGATTCTGAAGTCTGTGTTTAAAAGGGTTGAGGAGGTACTGCAGAGAGTTCTAAAGTAGGCAGGAGTGATTTAAGTTAGGAGAACATTCTTTCCTTTGAAAAGAACTTTTGTATAAGTATGAATTAGTCTAAAGAGAAGCATGAGTGGTGATCACAGTTAACAGTGTAAGGTGTCAATGGATTATGCATTCAAATAGTTTACTAGGAAACCTGATGCCTTCACCACAGATTGTCTTTAGGGTATAACTACATTTCAGCCTGAAGTTACCTAAGTTTTCATATCTCCTAGATTCTGGAGTTCCTGTCAGTCCTATCAAACTGTTTACAGTGCTATCAAACCAAGCCGCTGCCGAAACAGAAATTCAGATGGAATCCTAGACTTAATTTCACAATAAATTTTCTACATAAAATCATTTTATTGTTCTGAATAGAATCTGAAAATTCTGGACTTATGAACCGTTTAGCTAGATCTTTTTCAGTCTTCTGCAGAGGAAGGTTACATCTGCTCTGGAAGTACCTCTCTGTATTGAGGGAGGGAGAGCAGCTTCCAGGTGGCAGGAAGTGGCAAGAGGAGGAAGAAGCAGGAAGCGAGAGGAAGAGAAGGACCCTTCAGCATAGTAGAACCAAGGGATCAGTGGGACAAGGATGGAGCAGAGAGAGCTAAGCCTTTGTAGCAACAGAAACTTTCCAGGGACAGCAGGCAACTACATAATTGATTACAAACCAACAGCTGTCTTATATGAAACCTGAATGCAAATTTACAGCATGCAAAAGCCTATGCCTCAAAGATGAAAGGGGCAGGTACAGACTGTAGTCCCTTGGATTCTGCCTTGCCTTATCAGTTTGACATTTTCCTGTTTACAAAGTCAGGAGTCATTTCTAGTTCTGTTCCAGTAAATGAATATAGTCTGGCCTTCATATCAGCCAGTTCTTATGGCTTCCTCTTTAGTGTGAAGCCTTTTTGGATTGCCTTTCTTATCAACCTAATTTGGCAAAGTGAGCCTGGGAATGAAAAGTTTGGAAGTGTAGAGCCTATATAAAGAACCAAGGCCTTTATTGATCTAGTACTGATCACAGAGGGGCTTAAAAAAAACATTTTGGAATTAGTCTATCTAGGAATTAAGACCTTCTGTGTTCTGTACAAAAACCTGTTTCCATTGGGAAAAACAAGGAGGTGGCAAGCTGAATAGTTGTCACTAGCTAGTTCATTGTTCATGCTGCAATAAGTAGGTCCCTGTTACAGGAAAACTGATATGCTAGGCTCTGTTACTAAGTGTCATTTGTAACTCCCTCTCACTGTTTTGCTGTCGCTGTCTGGCACTCTAAACATTTTAAACATACCACTTTTATTGGCGTGTGTTGTTCCTACCATGCAACTTCTCTAAGAAAATGTTGCAATATACTAGATTTGTATTGTAATGCAGCTTGCTTACCATACTATTCCCAATTGCTAGAAAAACAGTCCAGTTACCTGGATTAAAAATGTCTCTTTGTCTTCTATGACTTTCTTCTCAAGATAGAAAAGTAGAACTGTAGTCTTACAAAAAAGCTGTTAATGTAGCTTAGCGTAGCTTCTCTCATTCTGTTGAAAATGAAGACCTACTGCTGTGGTTCACTGTTTGAATAAATTTACAGTGGCAGTCTTCTTTTGCTAGTGCTTTAACAAACTCTGTGCGTACATAAAAATGAAAATTAAATGAAAGAGGAGTCATCATGCACCAGTTCCAAGTCTTTCCTTAAAAAAGGCTGTTAGGTTGTGAGTATTACAGATGAGAATTAAGGTACATAAAACAACTGCAGGGAGATGCTTGCATGTCATGTTCCTGCACTGTAATAATTTCTGCTGTTCAGTGACTGTGGTGAATGCTAAATCAGCCAGACCTTGATTGAAAATAACATTTAAAAAAAAAAAATGCAAAATACAGATTTTAACACCAGACAATTTGAAGCAGTTATCTGTTCTTTTCCACAGGTAACTGTTAGATGGGCACAAATAGGCATGAGCTGAAATTCAAATTAAATTGAATTTACAGAAGAGCTTTTTTGTGTTGAGTGAGGTCAAGAAGTAGTTACCTGGAGACATGGGGTCTCCATTTTTGGATATTCAAAACCTGACTAGCCAGTGCTCTCAGTAATCTAGTGTGTTTGGCCCTGCTTTGAACAAGGAAGCTTTACTGGCTTGTCCTGAGAGGTCCCTTGCAATTCTGTGAAGACAAATATTCATTTGATATTGGCACAATGACTTGCAAATTTTCTTTTCTTCTTTCAAGTGTTATCACCTGAGATTTTTGTAGACTTTGTAACATGAAGTTAATTTTCATATCTAGTAATATATGATTACATATCGTGTCTTTACGACTTAATACTACATTGCCTCTCCAATCCAGGATGCTAAGATTTATTACTTCAGTAAACAGAGTTTTATAACGTGTAATATTTATTTGGCAATGCCTCTGTTTCAAATTCTCTTTGTGTGGTTCTCAGGGTTAAATGTTAAAATGTTTAAAATAAATTTCAGATGGGGATTCCTCATTTTATTATTCATTTCTTTGACATATTTCTTAATTTCTTATAAAGTCTTAAAGTAAGATGCCTGTTAATGTTCTTTTGTTGTCTCTTCTGATGAAAATATGAACTTTCTTAGGTCCTAATTGATTTTTAAGCTATGTTCTTAGCATCAGTGAATCAGTACCTTCCATTTGTTTATATCAAAGATCTACTGCCCATTAACTTTGATTCCATTTCTTCTGAGTGGCTGTACATTCTCAGAAGATTATATTCGTATAAATATTTCTCTTTGCAGTGAGGAGCTACGGAAAGAAGTGCGACAGCTGAAACGTGAACTGCTGGAAGCAAAGCAGAAAAAAGAAGAAAGAGCTTTAAAACCCAAAGAGAAAGAAGGTAAGGGTTTTGTGTAGATCTCCAGTTAACATTCCAGTCTTAGAATTTTTGGAGGGGTTGTGTTTTATGTGGATAAATGTGGGTATTCTATTGTTGAAATGTAGATTCTTTCCTTAAGAATGGTAGTAATGTAATGGTGCCAGTATATAAGAATATTGTACAGGTATCATTCGTTCTTACAAATGAGGTAGTATTCCTCCTTCCACATGTCCTTTAGTTACATCTGTGCTGTGACTTCTGACTTAGAAAGTCTTCTTGACATTCTGACTTGGAAAGGTACTTAAATGGAGATGGTTAACTTTGACCTTAAAGCTACTGACTTCAAACTTTTATGTATTTTACGACAGCAGTGGAACTCAAATTCAGAAAGCCATTGCCATATATTCCCTAAACCTTAGCAGAAGGGCATCTTCATCTGCCCATTTCATTATCAGGCAGATTTTATATTCTGTTTCTTTCTAAATGTGCATGAATTGTTACATTTGTAATAGTATGTAAGGTGCACATTTTAGTCCAGGTGGATTTTTTTCATTAGCCGAACTGAAGAAACAGAAAAGAGTGGGTTTTAAACACTCAAGTTGCAAGTTGTACATGAAATCTGGACCAAATGTTACAAACTGGTGACTCTGAAACAAAGTTGTAGGAATCCTGCACAATCACTGATTGAGTATAAGCTCTCATTGGCAAGCTAATGAATGGTGTCACTGGCCGTGTAAAAAAAAGAACTGCGAGTAGAAGGATGGAGGAGGTAAAGAGTAGTCTTTATGTACATATATGATAAATTATCTTGAATAGTGCCATATATACTAGTATAGTTCTTACACTATAGCTTAAACCTTATCTCCATTCCAGGCCAGTTAAGTTAGAGGACTTGGTAATTTGAAGAAAACCATCTTTACAGTGACAGACTAAAGTAATACTTGGGCAATACTCATAGTTACTACTATGGTACAGTTTGCAAGGCTACATTTTATTCATGCAAAACCCTTATATACCAGGGTTGCTGGGGGTTTTGTACTTTCTTTGAAATAAATAGGAAGTAGGAGATAAACCTGTTGAAAATCTATAGGTAACAGCTAATGCTGAAAATAATCTTAAATGATCTTAGTTTTCCTTTTCATTATAGGAAGGAATCTGTTCTAGTACCTGTTGAGGAAGAGAGATGGCAGGAAAGAACCTATTCAACTAGTTATTGGAGAACCTAACTAAAAATTCTAAAACTGTGTTCTAAAATTTAAGGCAAAATAAAAAAGACATTAAATGAGATGCAAGTGGTGAAGGAAAAAATTATCAATGAAAATATAGTGAAAGGTACTTCAGGTTTGTACTAGAAAACAACCTGAACGTGAATTTTCATTATGATATGGCTGACACTGTATGATTCTTGCTACAAATGCCTTAACTGTAAAAGTGCAGTTGTATTATTGCCCTTGGTTCTAAGTATTCTACCACCAAAAAAAGATAATGAACTGAGTGAAATGGATGAATTGGATAAAAATGAACAAAGCCACCCAAAACTAGCAGAAGACTGTGCAAACTAATTTACTGGGAGATACTTGAAGATATGTGTAATTATGTAGGGAGTGGGATGGAAGGGATGGAATCTTAACTATTTGAAGAGATTAAGTGAAAGGAATGAAGCATGCCTTTACTGTGAAACAGAATTTACAACTGAACAGTGATAGAATAGACTTTAGAAACAATTTATCTTGAGTACAGTGAACTCTAACAGCAATAGAAGTTTTGTACCAAGTAAGTAATTTTGCCTCAACGTTAAAAGCATTTAGTATATCTCACTTAGTTTACTTAGTCTGATTTTGTATTCATTGGCCTGAATATTCTTCCAGTGCCATAAGTCTATCGACATGGAGGACAGTCTGCTAGAAGTATGATAGTTTACCTATTCCACATTAGTTTACATATTAGAAATTGCATATATTTAAAACATACTGCTATCAGGAAATTAATGTGTATGTAGCAGGAGATTTTTCCATTGTTCTCTGCCTGTCCTCTTGGGCAATGTGGGATAGAGTGAGTTGTGTCATGCTGTATCAGGTATGTCTGTGCAGATGGTGCAGACACTTGCAGTATGTCTGCCTATGCTTTGAGCTGGCTCCATTAGGAAAAAAATACTAGTTCAGAGGCTATGTAACCACATTATTATGATTCTGTGCTTGATTAAAAAACATTGCATCTAAGCCAAGACTTGCAACCATGTGGGGGAAATTCACTGAAGACTACAGAACTGTGAGAATAAGACTTAGGTCATACTGGACTTGATGAAGGCTCGAGTCTAATTCTGGTGGATTCTAATGAACTGGTGGCAGCATGACACATCTGTTTTAAGTTCACTGGCAGATCTTTATTAGTATTGGCATCACATTTAGTATCACTTCTTCAAAGTGTTCATGTTACATATTATGCCTACCTAATATTTTTCCGTATTCAGAGATTAGAGTAATTAAGAAAGACTAAGGAGTGAAAATTTAAGTGTTTACATTGTTTCAAGAGGTCAGAGAAAAAAAAATTCTCTCCACATACATTTGATTATAACCAGTCTTCCAGTTTGTGAATAGTATTATTGACTATGCCAGACTGCTGTCAAGATCTTATTTTAAATAAGATGTTTTTCTTTTATGTGACATTTGTTGTAGTGATGCCAGAAATTACATCAAACACTACAATTTGAGTGCTGAATTACTTCAGAATTTTGAAGTACTTGGTCAAATATTTGAAAAAAATACACTTTTCAAAGTTCCATAGTGTAAACCTGTGAATATACTTCAGTGAAATCTGCTTTAGACAAATAGCGTCTGCCCAGTTGTTTAACTATATGTTGATTTAAAGTAGTCGGAGTACTTAAGAAGTAATATTTTAGTTTTTCATGTTAGAATATTTTTGTAAATGGTCTGATATTCTGTGGATGATGAAATTTGTCACACATGAGAAAACAGAAACGTTACAAAATAATCTGAGCAGGGAAACCTAACAACCAATGTAAAAAACAATATTCAAGTGTAAGAGTTATACTGAAGCATGTGGTATTCTGTTTTCTTTTTAATTATAATATGGTAAAATGTAATGATTTAAATGTTAAGAAAATTTTCAAAATTTCAAGTGAGGATGCCCACGTAAGATTATGTTTTATTTCTGTTTTATTATTGCGTTTGGGTACTGTCAGGGGTACTCAAAGATTTAAGCTGTCTTACACAGAAAGATGCCTTCTTGAAGTCTGAGACTTTTAACAAAATTTTGCACCCCTGAGAACATTGTGAATACAGCAACATTCCAATTTAGGTGGTCTGGGAACGTCACAGCATAAATACATTAAGTATGAAGATTTTTTTAGTATATCCACTATAGCTGCATTGTATCAAATTATCCATCTTAGACATGTCACTTTTGCAAAGCTTTGTTTTCTTCCACTATTTACAATTTTTTTCTTTCAATTTCATTAAATAATACTGAGCATTCCCTATTCACTTTCTTCCTTGCTAAAGTGAATGCTTTTTTCCTTATGTCTCTCTGTCTGCAGAAGAGGACAAAACCTCTCTGTAAGCCAGCTTTGATTTTAGTAGTAATCTTAAGCATGTACTCAGAATCAGCTGACATTCAAAAATTAACTGCATTTTAGACTAGGACTATATACATAAAAGCTACCAAAGTTCAGAAAACATTTTCTAGAAACTTCCGCTTCACACTGTTTTAGAGATCTGCTCTGCTCTTTCAAATAAGTGTTTTGAAGCTCTAGGAATTACTTCTAAGGTTTTATTATTTGCATTGGCTAAATGAACAAGTAAGTTTGTTCTAGAGCTGTTACTTTTTTCACTGTAGCAAACTGAAAATCCAAGTATCAGTCCAATCCTGAAAGCTCATTCTGTAAGCAAATCTATTCAGTTGTTCACAGTTGCTAAATATTTCCTGACTCTTACCTTACTTGTTGGCAAACTGTGTCTCTTCAGGATCAGCCAGAGCTATAGCAACAGTAACTGAACATTTCTTGAAGGTGTGAAAAAACCACAAGTAGAACTAGTCCTAAACAAAAATATATGGGAGAATATGTTATAAATTCTTTTAAGCATAAAATTATATTGCATATTCATATACATAGTATTTAAAGCTGTAAGAAAAATTTTTCCTGAATTCTGGAGGGAGTGTGTTATTTGTCTTAGATATTAATTATAGAAAATGGCTCAAAGTTCTCCATTTGTCACTTCTGATAGGAATTCCATTTTAATTCCTGAAATATTAAGGCATATCAGAATTTCTTGTGTAATTCATAAAGGATTTGTTTGGTTTGGAACAAGAACGGCTTCTCTCTTCAAGATTTCAGTCTCATTTAGATTTTTTATATCAGTACTACATACTTCATAATTCAAGAAGAATGAAATATAATCTGAGTATCGATGAGCTGAAAGTAAAATATAATGCACAAATACAGGAATGTGTTTTAGGCCTCTTATTTCAGTTCACTGAAACCTTCATCATAACTTCTGTCACTCCAAACAAGGAGTTTTTAAGTTTTTTTCAGGTTTTTGGTTTTTTCCTTTGTTATTTAGTCTAGCTATGCCATGCATTTCTTGAAATTTCTGTCCAGTAGGTCTTTTATCATATGAAGTGTGTCATGTAAGCTGCTAAAGAATGCATTTGAGATACTCAAGAAAATGTATGTGTCCACCATATTCAAAACGTACACAAACCTTGCTGAATAATCTGGGGTGCCTTTTGTTATAGATACACTCTCGTTGTTATCTTACATCGATTCTGCATAAACTCATGATTACATATGCAAAGTGCATTACAAGGGTTAATGGGATTACTTTTGTGCAGTTCAGCATATAAGGAATGTTTTGTAATGTAAGGTACTTACGTCTGTGTAAAAATCTTCATGCTTTCTTTTCATCAAGAAAAAATATAAACGAAAATTCTTTCACTGGACCTTGTCAGCACTATAGGCTCTTTCTCTTTTGCTGCTGACATTAAACTTGAGAATCAGCGTGTATTTTTCTCTGTCACAGTATGTATTGTTTCTACCCTTCAGAAGATTAATGTGTTTCTGATAATACTTTCAGCAAACCAAACTACTTCTTTTTCTAACAAATGTTTTATAAGCAGCTTCATTATCTCTTTCTTAAACAGGAAAAAAAAATGCAGATTTTGTAACTTTCTATAAAATCCTAATTACAAGGACAGTAATTATTACAAGGTTTGTCAAAAAAAAAGTTCACGCTGTGGAAAATTTTATACACGCTGTCAGACATACATTTGTGTCAAATTGTACCTTAGCTGTGACACAGTTGGTGGACTTGCTAAGGCAAAGTTAGCTCACTCTTGGTGCTAGAAATGGATCTCGGTCATGGAGGGCAATGTGAGTATGAGCATAAGCAGTGATAGTGCTTTTCAGGCAGTTGAACTAGAATTCATATTTCTTGGTTTCTATAGGGTGGAAGATAAAATTGCAATTTCCAAAATAGAGAATTCTCTGATGCAATTTCCATTAAATGTTTGTTATGCTGTTAAATTTAGCAGATGCTTTAGGAATTGGGCTTAAAACTATCAGGCTTTCTCTTCTGCTTCACTTCTCATTAGGGATTGATCCATCCCTAAGCCATCCCTAAATATCAATTCAGTTCTATGCCTTTGGATCAAGTTCTGTCTTTGTTATACTTCTGCAGTTTTGTAGTTAAAGACTGACATAATTTGAACTGTTCCTAATTTAAATGAGAGCAAAATAAGCTCTTCCATATTTTTTTAAAAATCATTCTCTTCCTTTCTGGTTTAAAGACCTCAGAATCTACTCCTTAGTTTCAGGCTATTGTTGTCCTAAACCATGTCCTGAAAACAAAGTTTTATGTTAGATTACACCATCGGGTTGGCATGTGTTCCTCCTTAAAGGAATAATTTCAGGATAGAAGAATTTATCTGAAATAAAATAAATTACTTAAATGATAAAGTTTTTGTCACAATAAGATGAGAGGTCTCTTGATAGTAACTCAAGCTAGCTGAGGTAAGTGGTCATGTACGTAAAAATTCTGTTGAAAGTAGGATGAACTGTATTTTCAATAAGTAAAGTTACCTTTTTCTTTTTTTTTTTTTCCTCACCTTCCTTACTGATAGAATGTACATAGCAACTTGTTCAAACTAAAGGAAAAGTTACACTGTGATGAAATGCTTCTAGGGCACAAGTGTTCAAGATCCCTGTAACTTAAACTATCATCTTCTGCATCTTGCAATACGTAAATTTAATTTAATCGTTATTTCACTTCTGTGTGTCCATGTCATGTTTTGTTAATTTTTGAAGATATTCAAAAAAACCTAAAAAAAACAACTCTGAATGATATTCTGTATGTTTGATTGTTTTCTCTGATACCCTTGAAATACAATGTAGGAAGGGGTTAAATGCTGTTTAAATACAACAGAGAAATTAGGATAAAAAGGAAATAATATATTTGCAGAAATATAAAAATATTTTATATGTAGATACATCATTAAAAATTTATTTCCTTTTATTATGAAGTGCGATGCTCATAAACTTCATAGAATACCTCAGTTGAGAGAGAAATTTAGTTTGGGATTAGGAGGTTTTTCTGTATAACTGTAAGCGGTCGACTAAAAAAATCTGATACTGAGTTTGATTTAGATTTACAGTGCATCAGGCTGCATATCCTGAAATTTGTTGAAACAATTTTCTGTAAAAATGTTTTCATCATTTGTAGTGGACATCGGGAGGGTTTATTCTTCTGTTCGTTATCAGGTATAACACTTCTGTAAATACATGTACATAAAATTCAAGAATACTAAATCATATGTGAAATGTCTTGATGCTATTCAAGAGGAAGAAAGTGTGAAAGGATGGCATTGTTCATTTTTCCAATTCAGTTTTTGTCCCATTAAATTATTAAGTTCTCATGGCAGTGAATATTCTGCAGAGAAGACACTGTTAAAGACAAAAGAGAGTAGCTGTTGACTAGTCTAGATATTAATTTTTTACTAATGGAGTTTTTTTTCTGACTGACAAGACTATTGCAAGATTAAGGATTTGATTTGTGGCTACTTAAGCCTACAAAACAAGAAAACTGTGAACTTTTCTGTAGGCTATATGTCATGGTTTAGCCCATCCCCCCAGTATTGGGGTACAAAATGGTTAACTCCAGGTGAAATTCCGGCCAAGTAGCCAATCAAAGACTTTTGTGACGTCTCTACAAATGACATATTTAACAAACCGTAAAAGAAATGTGTTGCGCAGAAGAAATTAAGGAGTTAACGTGGCGGCATGCTCTGGCCTGGCTGGGCCCGAGTGTGTGGCCCTCCTGGGGCCCAGCCTGGCCCGAGAAGGGCAGGGATGGCTTGAAGCCAAAACTGAATCACCTAGAAGCCGCACACAACAAACTGCAGAAGAATTACAGCCACAAAATGATAAAGAAGCCTGTGAACTTCCTATTGAGGGGCCGAGCCCCTCACAACCTTGGGCCTTCGTCTGAAGGCTGAGCCTAACACTAAGC
>VXAY01001005.1:165283-207519 GCA_013399855.1 Oxyruncus cristatus
TCTTAGGAAACCTCCCGAAACCCCTCGTGGAAGGAACCTCCATGAAGCCCTGTACTCTGTGTTGACGACATGGTGACACGAGTGTTCCCTCGAAGCCCATGGCAAACCCTCAGAAGCCATAGACAAGTGGCTAGAAGTGGGAGGTGGACTCCCCTGCATTCCGATGGAGAGAGAGATTTTCGAGCTGCGGTGATTTGGAACTGTTACCTTAAAGACTTTTTCTTCTCCTTCTTCCTCGAGACTGTTTTTGAAGAAAAGAAGGAGGGGTGGTATTTGTAAATAAGTTTGTTATTATAAGAAAACTAGTTAGAATTGTTGTGTATATAAATATTCCCTTAGTTCTTATCATGTAGCAATAAATTTTAATATTAATCCCCATGTCAAGAAATCTGTTTCATCTATGCGAACTTCTCTTACCTATTAGCAAAATTTATGGGTTGATAAAAACCGTGCAGAAATCACAGGGCTAAACCGTTGACACTATACTTGTCTACTCTGTAACAAATAGTCACAGAATATTAATACATATAACAGTTCATCTGTTCCAAGATTTTCAGAAAAGAAGGTCAGCTTGTTAAAGGAATTTCAGCAGTTTTCATCAGAGATTTTATTTCTGTTATCCTGCTTTCCCTGGCTCCGTAGTAATATAAAATTGAAACAAAATTTTTTTGACTTGTCGTCCCAGTACAGTGTTGTGTTTTTCATTTCAGCAAGTAGCATATTTTTCTAAGTCTGAGAAAGCAGTACAACTGAAATATTTTATGGAAGTGTTTTTCTTGGTATTTCAGAAGTCAAAAATTATCTCCAAAAAGGTACTAAATCATTAAACCAAATATGTTTCCTTATTCAGAGGAGGAACCTGCTCCAAACAGTGTTGTTGAAGAATACCTTCAGGAGAAGAGAAAATATGAAGACAAGCGAAAGCAGCAGCCAAAGAAAGGAGTTTCTCGTGAAGATCAGGTAATAGTTTGATAGCCTGGGAAAAAAAAGTTCTGAATATGTTTATCTCTTCCTTTGTGTAAAAATAAAGTTTTAAAGTCTTTTTTTTCATTTACCATTCTAAGAATCTTATTATTTGTAAAAATAAATATTTTAATTTCCTGAAGTAGAAGGATAAGTGAAGTTTCAATGTGTATTTGAAAGTGCTCCCAGTTTAGTCACTGAAATCTTCCAAAAGGAAATGCTAGCCATGAAGAGGTATCCTTGATTACATTTGTGAGAGTTTGCATTTCTATGCAGTGCTTTCCTTGGCTCTGCAACTTGCGTAAGATAACACTGGGACAGAAGTTTGTGTACTTGACATCTCTTCTAGTTGGGGTTTTTAACATTTTAAATTGTGTTTTAAAGAGATGAAATTCATCAGTACTCCTTGGTGTCATGCTATGAACAGGAATAGTTCATTAGTCTACTGTAAGAAGAGAACCCTTTATGAAATATAATGAAAATTATTTTTAAAAATTAGTTAGGATTTCTGTAGACTTTAGTATGCAATATGAGCAAAGTAAAGTTTGCTTTGCGAAAACATTTGTTTTTTTCTAAGATAGGAAAGGTTGAAACTGTCAAATATATGAAATTGCCTATGAAGTGGAAATTACCATCAACTTAAAATCTGTGCAGCACATCAAATACATTGGTTTGTAAGTGCATGTCAGTTCAGCTACAAAGATGTTCCTATTCAAATGTTGAATCTCTAGAAGAGATTAAAAACTTGATGCTAGTGAATTCAAAGCAGTGTTTGGCAAAAGTTATACATGTGGCAAGCTGATTTAGCTCTAAACTAAGTAGTTTGTGCAAACTTTGTACGTTCAAAATCCCATTGTCTTTAAATCAAATAATACTGAAGCTCTGTTGGCAGTGTGGATCAAGGGACTTAAAATCTCGTCTAAGGAATTTATATCAGCCCTGTCCTGAGCATCACAAGAAAACAAGATGAAATTACAGGGATGTATATTTTAATAGATCTTAATTTTTATTTACATAACCCTGCTGGAAGCTATTCAACAGTGATGAATCAGGCTTGTTGTCATCCACTTCATTTGTGGAGTGCCTCTTCTAGACTTGTGCTCCTTGTAATTGATCCTACAGCACAATACCATTTTCCATCTTCTATGGGACAGCTAAGGAAGAGGAGGAAAGGTATGTCTTCTTAAATTACTAGATGTTGGAAGTCCTAGCCTTCTAATTCTACCAGGGTCAATTTATAAAGTTATTTGATCCACACTGTAGCGTTTAGTCACTCACTACAAAAATGACTACTAAGATTTCAGAATTATTTCTGTCGCCTGCTCTATTCACAGGAATGCTGACAACAGAGAAAATTAGACAAGACATAAGGAATGTGGCATTTATTTGTTACAATTTCATGTTAAAAAGGTTGGTTTGTTTTCTTCTGGTGGCCTAGGCAGAGATTTGCTGTCCCAGGTGTTGCAAGTGCAGTGTTTGCAATAGTATGGAAAGCTATAGAACTAGAATGATTTGCAAGCCCGAATATCTTCAAAACTTTCCTCTCTTACGTCTTAAACAGAAGATTAGGCAGAAAATAAAGAAAATAAATGCAAAAAAAATCCCTCAAATCTGTATTTGGCAGTGCTGAAATATGTTTTTAAAAAAACTGAAAAGCCAGGAAACTCCTCAAGTTAAGATTGCTCCCAGAAGGAAATTTGATTCCAGTGAACACTTCTGGTATTTCCTATTTCTGTTTTCTATTCTTGTTTAGTTTTTATTCTTTTAAATTTGAAAAACTTGACCAAACAAAACTACAGAGCCATAAGGTGGTTTACAACATAGGTTGCCAGCCTATCACCTCCAAATCAAATGTAGCCTGCCACATAAATTCAGAAAGGCACTTACTCCCTGATGCTGTTGTTTCCATGAATGTCTCAAGTATCAGCAAAAGATAAGCTGTGGGGTGTGCAGATTATTCGTATGCTCTGCCCTTTTTTTGAAGAGCCCCCCTCTCCCATTGCAAGGCTCAGGCATACAATTCTTATATGATCAAAATCTCATTTCAGATGGTCAGAAACAAGAGCTGTGGTATGATCTTCAGGTGTCATCTGAGATTTGATGACATCATTGTAGATGAAAGACTGGGCGATATCAGCTTGAGAATAAAAGAGCAAATTTAAATCAGTATGAGCTTTATGTATGCTGCATAAGGACCTGTATCTGTAGAATTAGTTAAGGTGGTTCATTTTGTTTGAGTTAAAAGCTTTGAATTTTTTCGATGTCCATACATAATTTAAAATACCAATGTGAAGTATATAAATATCAAATAAACTGGGTCTTCAAAGCAGTAATTAATACAAGTTGATTGCTTTACAAGAGGATAATAGCAGGCTCAGACAGTAAAATTCATTGTCAGCAGTGTTAATCAGCTGTTTTATTCTGTAAGTAGACACAAGGGTTTCTTCCTTAAATAGGCATTTTCAATTCACTGGATGGCCAGAGTAGTGCTCTTTCATACTTGATGGGCCCACTCTCTAGTTGCTCTTGGTGCCTCAACATTGTTTGCCCACTCACGCCGTAAGTGCTCTCGAGGCAACCTTGTTCCCATAAGCCCCACTGCCTCTCGCTCTTTCACTTGCCTCTCTGAAATGTTTCTTTTGAATTTAGAGGAAAGATGACTTTTCCATTTCATGGTACTATTTCTCAAAATAGTAAAGATGTTGTATACCTGTTGTGTAGAACAAAATACAACTTCTCTAAAACTATATATTTAATTTCAGACACTGGCACTGTTGGACCGATTTAAATCAAAATTATCCCAGGCAATTGAAGAAACTCCTGAAAATGAGCTTTCTGAACCTGATGTGGATAATGACGAAGGATGGTGAGATTTTTTGATTTGGATTTCTGTGTTTGCCAATGAAAAGCCTACTGCATTAACATAGTCCCACTGTTAGCAGAAAAGACCAGATACAAAGACAGCTACTGCATTGGGAGTTGGCTAAAATTGGTTGGTTTAGCACTCTGAAAAATAAGGCGTGAGAATAGAAGACATTTAGCTTTTTCTTCTAGAACTCTGTGTTGAGGCTGATATGTATTTTTAAATGATGGATGAATCATCTGAAGTATAGGGTGACCCCAAGGAAGTGGAGTAACCCTGAAATCAATAAAACACTGCAGAAGTTATTACCTCAACACTTCTTAGTCAGTGAAGCAACTTTTGTACCCTGTTGTCTCATGTTCATCTTTCATCCAAACTACCCACCTTAGGTAAGCAAGGGGATAAAAATCACTATGATTTGCACTGTGATCCTGAAGTCCTAGGCTGCAAGCTGTTAGATGCTCATAAAAATATCTGTATAAAATGAGTGGAAAAAAGAAAAAAGATCATAAAAAAAATGTTTTGTAAGGATAGGTCATTTCTATTTGTAAGGCAAACATTATAGCTGGTCCAACAAAATAGGCTGTTTCTGCCTACAACTTTTTCCTTAGTTGTATGCATAAACCATCACAGCTACAGCAAAACTACTGCTAAAATAGAAACTTTGACAAAGTTCTTGACTAGGGTTTTAAGACAACCAATATTTCTGTATCTCAGATGACTTAAAATTATTTGATTGCTTCTTCAAACTATGTTTTCTTCCTTCATTATGTCTTTTTCTATCTCAGGCTCTTTGAGGATGTGGTATAACATGGAATATAAATTTTGAGGTCCTTGGATTTCACTGATATTTTTAGATTCTTCTGAGCTACCGATGTGCTTCTAAGTTCTCCAAGAATTATAGAGTAATTATTTCAGTTGGAAGGAACCTATAGCAGTCATCTGGTCCAACTGCCTGGCCAACACAGGGCTGACCAAATTAAAACATTTTATTAAGGTCGTTGTCCAAATGCCTCTTGAACATTGACAGGTTTGGGGCATTGATCACCTCTCTCGGAAACCTGTTTCAGAATTTGAACACCCTCTTGATAAAGAAGTATTTCCTCATGTCCAGTCTAAACCTCTCATATCCAGTGTAAGACTCCCTTTTCATGAATATGAAGGACTGATCTTCATGTCTGATGTTTTCTTGTCACAGTAATGTAACCCGTCTTCTCAATACTTTTGTAGAGTTCAAACACTATCATTCCTTTCTGTGACTGTTGATATCTAATTGTTAGTAATACTTTTCTCTTTAATTCCTATTGAATAAAGTGTTGCCGTTTCAGATTATGATGTCGTATTTTTGTTCAGAAAATAGTGTTACATTCGGAATTGCACTAAAACAGATACTTAGAATAGTATGAAACTGCACAATAAACTAATAATTAATATCATATTAATTTTCCAGCTCAATAAGCATGGATGTTAAATTTATAGACAGTTGAGATAGCCTGTTTTCAAATATTTTACTTCAAAGCCAAGCAGATTGTAAAATGTACATGCTACACAAAGAGGCTATAAACACAACATTAACAAAGCCATGAAATCTTCTAAAAGCTATTAATGATTGTTAGAATCACTTGGAAAGTAAATTGCATATTTTGGAATAAGAGTTTACATTTTCAGTGCCTTTGTTGTATAGAAATATTTGAGACAATTATAGTGTCTTTACAATTTAAAATTCTTTGTTAATTTGAATCTGCTTCTGAACAGACAGTAATTTTACTTTATTTGATTCTTATGAAATACAGTTAGTGTATGGCATATGTATATACAATATGCACAAATTACATGAATCCTCCAGGCCATTTTGTATGTCATGGTTGCTGTTTTTATGGGAAGTGAAAGCCTGCCAGTGTGCTTTGCTCTGCTATCGGGGTGTGTTATCATGGGGATAATATGATTGCCTCTAAGACATTTTTATGTGTCTACAAGTGGCCAAGCTTTGAGATACAATTTTTGTCTTCTGTCAAGATAGGAACCATTACCAATTTGTTATGTTTTTTGTTTTATTTGGCAAACTTCTCTCTGCATATTTGGCTGAGCTGCTGTATTGGCATGGCACATAGCAGACATTTGGGCACTTTTCAGAAACATTCTGCTTTTTATGCAAGAAAAAAAGAAGAAATATGACTCTCTTGTAGACGGTGTATATGGTGTTTGATAATAATTACTAGATTTTACTGTCTAAGAACACATTTGAGGAAGTGTTGTGAAGACCACTGAAGAGAAATGCATAATACTAAGTTTTAACATGAAATACCAGAATCTTTGCTGAGACATTCTATTGCAACCTCTATTGCTATTTGAGAATTATTATATATATATATATATATNGCTTGATCTGAGTTCTTCTAGGTATTCATCTTCCTCTAATACTGACGGGGATGGGCTAAACCAGGACATTTTCCCTGTGGCTCCATATTGAGAACTGTTGCTTATCCTTTTCTTTTAATGATTTCTCAGATGTCTTTAATACTGTTGGATCATTAGTTGTTCTTTATTTGCTTACAGTCCAAATAAGATAGAGTCAGATCATTACTTCATTCTTCACTTTCTCAAAGGCTGTATAGAGTGCTGCAGACGTAGATGGAGATTATCTGGCAGAACTCAGTCACTCATTCTTGGCTTAAAATCTTAGCCAAGAAAACTTTTCCTCAAAATCTAGCTGAGGTCCATCACAGTGGCAGTGAAGTGTCATCTCTTTAGAGACTAATATGAAAACCAAATATGTCACAGCAGAAGACCTAGAGGGACTACTGAACACACTGCACAGGCTACGCTTTATGCAGAACACTGCTGCTATTCATCTTCTTTAGGACTTAAGATTGCTGTACACATACAGTTGCATGCACGTGACACCTATTCAGGTTGTGACTCTTCATAGTTCTGATGATATCCAATAGTTACAGCAGTAGTAAAATCCAGATTTCAGTCCAGAAGGTGTTACAGCAACTGCATATAATGAAACTAAAGATGGAAATCCTACAAACATGACAAAATATTTTCCACAGAGAGAATCCAGCAATAGGAGAAAAAAATTCCGATGCAGTCAAGTACATACAAAGGTTGACTGCTTTAGTTAATCTGTGCAAAATCTCTTCAAATAGAATGAGTGATACTTAGTACTCAGAAATACTCTTCCATCAAGTAATTCTGAGAGTTCTGAGTGCTTCTTTCAAAGTGTGAAATCTGAGACTAGATACAGCACTCAGCTATGTCTTTGTCAGTGTTGAGTGGAAGGATTACTTCATTTGTCATTGTTTCTTTCATGCCTGGTTTCCGATCCTTCCTAAGCCACAAATCCTTTCCTATTGAATGGTTGCCTGACCTAGCTCTTCCTGTACCCATGCTGTTGACTGCTCTTATTGGAATTCAGCCACTGCAATTTCTGAATTGTATCCTACTTTTCAGACTTCTACTCCTGTTTGTCAATATCACATGAATTCTAAATATTCCAACTCAAACCTTCATATTATACATTCTACACAGTTCTGTAATTGTATTTGTTGTACTACTTGTTGTACAATTAAAATTGTACATGTACAATTGTAATTGTACAGTTCTGTAATTCTTCAGTGAAGTGTTAAGTGGAAGTGAACTAACAAACCCTTACCACATTAAACTTTTCACTTTGACATTAAAATATGGCTATCTACTCCTAAAAACAGGACTCTCCAGCTGAATTTTTACCAACTTTACATCCTTATGAAATGTAATATCTACAGTTTTCCAGATGGAGTACTGGTCTTTGTGGAAGGAACAGATTCTCTGCTAGAAAAGTTCACCTGTCATGTCCTTAACCGAAATTCTGGACTGTCTTATATTCTTCTCTTGCTGATCTTTGAAAACAAATGGCGGCTTTCTTCAACTGCAAGATTTATTGACATACTGAAGTGTATCTTGTGCTATGACAGCTTTTAAGTTGATGGAATTTTCTGTAGTAAAGAAGCCACCACCACTTTCCTTCTTGAAAGCTCACCTGCTTGCCAATTCAGTTTAGCATATATCTACGAAGGGTCCCAATTGCTTGTACAATCTCATAGATAAAATGCACAAAAAGATTCAGGAATCAACTCCAATACCATTCTTCAATGTAAAGCTTAATTGTCATTATCAAGTAACTGACAACTCAAAAGGATCAGCACTGTATACCATACATTGTACATGAAACCATCCAAGTTTACAGTTCCAGGCTAGCGAATCATGATGAGATTTTTTGTGGATTGATTGAAAAGATGTACCCATTGTTTCACTTCTTGGGACTGGTACTCTTCAATATCTTTATCAATGACATAGACAGTGTGATCAAGTGCACCCTCAGCAAGTCTGCAGACCGCATGAAGCTGAGCAGTGCAGTTCACCTCACAGAAGGACAAGATGCCATCTAGGGGAACCTGAACAAGCCTGAGAAGTGGCCCCATGTGGGAATTTTATGAAGTCCAACAAGTCCAAGTGCATGGTGCTGTATGGTGTCTCTACACAAGTAGAGACTCTTCTCCCAGACTGGGAGAAGAACTCACTGAAAGCAGCCCTGCTGAGAAGGACTTGGGGGTTCTTGTGGATGAAAAGCTGGACATGAGCCAACAGTGTGCACTTACAGCCCACAAAGCCAATGGCATCCTAAGCTGTATCCAAAGAAACGTGGCCAGCAGGTTGAGGGAGGCGATTCTACTCTGATCTCTTGAGTCCCCATCTGGAGTACTGCATCCAGCTCTGGAGTCCTTAGCACAGGAAGGATGTGGACCTTTTTGAGCTGGTCCAGAGAAGGAACACAAAAATTATTAGGAGACTTGAATACCTCATCTGTGAGGAAAGGCTGAGAGATTTGGGATTGTTCAGGCTGGAGAAGAGAAGGCTCTGGAGTGACCTTATTGTAGTGATTATTTTAGTAAATTAAAGGGGAATTAAGAAAAAAATAGGGAGAGTGACTTTTTGCATGGGCACGTAGTGATAGGATGAGGTGGAATGATTTTAAATTAAAAGAGGAGAGATTTAGATTACATACTAGGATGAATATCTTTACTCAGAGAGTAGGGGCACTGGAAAAGGTTGCCCAGAGAGGTGGCAGGTGACCCATCCCTGGAAATATTCAAGGTCAGGTTGGACGGCACTCTGAGCAACCTGATCTAGTTGAAGATGTTACTGCCCATGACATGGTGTTGGACTGGATGATCTTTAAAGGTCCCTTCCAACCCACACCATTCTATGATAAGAACATTGCACTGAGACAATATTCTGTTCCTGCTTGAAAAGTATTTCCATGGTGGTAATCTGAGTTCTGAGAAGTATGGTTTTATGTTGTTCCATAAACTTCCATGGACTTCATGGAAGATGCCCAGTTCATTTTGCTGGACCTTCAGTATTCAGTGTAGAAACTGAAATACTAGCATGTGAAAGCTGTTCCTTACCAGATGAACATGATTATGTGAAGTGCATTTAAATTATTGTAACCACCAGGGAATCACCCAAGGTCTGTATCATCCTCAGTAGAGGGATTTGGTCTGTTATTAATCCCATCAGTTCACACATCAGGGCTGCAAGTAGACCTCCAGATAATTTTAGGATTTGTGTTACAGTGTAGCCCAGTAATTTCTCCTTCATTCTGCACCTGGCTAGAAGTTTAGGATTTCTTCTTCAGGATTCAGATCTCATCAATGGCCTCTATCTGCTCTCAGGAGTGCACTCTGCAGCCATTTAGAATTTGACTGTGACTGCCAGCATGCTACGTAGTTCATATAATTAATAGCATGTGATGCCAGTGCCTCATAACTGAACCATTGCAGTGTTTCCTGTGTGAAATGTAAGGATGTGAAATACAAAGCTTCTTAATCTTTAGAGGAGATCAACTTCTTCCTTCCCTGTGAAGTGCTGTCACAGCTGTAACTAAGCGACAAATGTAAATAAGTCACTTAAGTAATTTTGAAAGTATGTCTAGACTCTGAAACTTACTCTTTATTTGAAATAACATAAAGTCATTCAGCTTTCAGATATACTGTGGGACAAGAAGGAATGAGTAAAATGGGAATTTGGAATGAGGTGATGGTTTTTCAGATAGTTTTTCAGTTTAAAATTCTTATGGTTAGGTACCTTTGTTGAGTCTGAACTATTCTAAATGTTGGTTAATTTGAGGTATAGAAAAAATGGACATTTCTTTAAAAGCAAAGTGAGTCAGTCAATGTCTGAAAATACCTTTCAGCTTACAGTGAAAAGGTTGTTGTGAAAATTGTGTGACAGCAAAGATCTTCCATCTCAAAGAAAAAGGCATTTCAAATCTTGCTTAATGAATTGTTTCATGTGCGTGTTGTGTAATTACTAATGCTATCAAGACCACTGTCCTCTAAGTTATTTGTGACAAACCTCAGTTAAGATAGTGAGGGCTAAAACCTATTCAAGTGAATTTAATGACTTTATTTACTAAAATACACTGCTTAAAATCTTGTGCCTCCAAGAAGGCTTTTAAAGATATCTTCTTGGTCACGAAATATTGTTTTGATTTGCACAGTGATGCTTTACATGGATCAGATCACCTGATTATAGAAGAAGTTAAAGGGAAATGGTCTAGTTTTATTAATTTATTGTTTCTGTGAACAAAAACCTCGCTGAAGTTCAGTGATAAACATTTCAAGTGCAGCCTGATTTATATATGTCAGATACTCTAATCTGTTCCCAGTTCAGAATTTTTGAAAACTGCTGCTGAGGCCACTTAAATACTGTGGCAACATTGCGTGCTAATGCACCCTTCTGCCAGGATATTAATTGCAATTTGAGGGTACCATTTTTTACCCAGTTTGTAGAGATAGTTATATTTTTCTCCAAAACAAAAAATAACTCTGTATATTCAGTGGAGGTACTCTCTATCCTGCATCAATAGTTATGCTTTGTATCTTCTTTAAAAATGTTTTTGTTAATAATAAAAGGAAAACTTCTCTCAGAATATTTAGGATTGATTTCAGTGAGAAATCTGGCACAGTTAGGAGTGGAAACATGTAATATTTCATTTACTTTGAGTTCTCACAGTAAAAGGCTTTGTAGTGGAGAGAGAATTAAGTCTAAAAAAAAAGAATCAAGGCACCACTTTTCAAATTGTGTTTTTGAGTATAGGCTAGAATTGGTTTGGGCTTGGGTCTTTTTTAATGGAAATAGCAATTTCAGAATCAGGTTAATGTTAAAGTTAGCCAAACTCGTTTTATATTGCAGTATTTCATTGCTATAAAGCACTAAATCATGAGGCACACTGTTAGTATCCACTCCGTATAAATTTGATAATGTCTTCCACAATTTGTTACCAGGATTTCCTATTTAATGCAGCATATACTATCGAACTTCGCATGGTGAAATTCTTCAGGATAAAGATAATTCTTCGGGATAAAAATACTGGTTTTATTTCTTTTATAAGCCTAGCTATAGATACATTTTCTAAAATGCAGGTTTTTTCTTTGCTATAATACCTGATTTAGGATTATTAAATATGGTTTCCTTAAGATTGGCACTAGTCTGCAGATTCAGTTGCAGAAGCTTAACTGTGACAAACACAGTAAACCCCTGAAAACTAAGCTGCAGTCTCTTTCACATGCCAATGCTAGCTTAGGGAACGACAGAAAAAATGCTGATGTAATTTATGCCAGTGAAGCACAAAGATGGATTAAAGCCATGTTTGCTCCCCTCCTCCCATCCAGACTTGAGCCAACGTTCCTCCGCTAGTCTGGAAAAACTGGCACTGTATTAGCTCTCTCCTGCTAAGGCATTGATTTACATTTTTTAAAAGTTGACAAAATACTTACTTGATTTTTACAAAGGGTAAATGAGTGCCAGAGATCTATATTAGAAACACATTGAAAGGAGGTGTTTCTTTTCTATTTGGCAAAAAAATAAGCATTTGTTTGGATTTTAGTACTGCCACTAACTTTTAAAGGAAGAAAGGAAAAAAACCCTTCTGCTGTAAAAGAAAAAAACCCCTTCTACTGTAAATCTTTTTTTTTCCTTCTCCCCACTTTCATCCCTGTACTGCTAGAATGTGGCCAGACCTTGCTTGATATGTAAATGCTAACCCGTACCCCACTGCTTCAGTCAGTAGTTCATATTAAAAAATTCTTCTTCTCCTAAAGTTGTGTATTTATTGCTTCTAGCTGTTCAGCATGCCTGAGAAACTCAGAGCATTTAGAGTGGGGTTTTTTGTTTGTTTATTTTTGTTAATTCCTCCGTGTCTGAGTTTATTTGGACTAGGCATCTGAGCCTTGACTACTGTTTGACTTAAATTCAGAGATGATCCATGCTTTACTCAAGGGATATCTAGTGTTAGATTTACCCTCTGGAAATCTTACCTTTTTTTTTTTGTTGCCAGCAAATCTAGTGAAGAATGAAGAAATAATCATCTAAATCTTTATTAGGCTTACTTAAGCTTCCTGCTTATTGACACACCTTTTCAAGCACCCCAGCTTCATCTCATTGAATGACATGTTTAAGCAGTAAGGATTTGGACATACTCAGAAAGGGGAGAGGGAGGGATAAAATAGAAAGCAGAGTGTCCAGAGAAGCTGAATGTTATGAAAAACTGAGTATTTTTGTGCTAGAAATGTTCTCCTCTCCTTCCCCTCTCTTCAACTCTGTGCTGTTTGTGATACTGCCTGACTGCTTGTGTTAACTTGGGGAAGTGATTTTCTGACTGACTTCAGAGTATCAGATGTTGTACAAGCTCTTGCCAGAGACAGGATGCTAGACTGGATGGATCATTCTGCTATGGTGGTTCCCCTGTCCTTGTAGTAAATGCTTTGTAAAGTTTTTCTACACTGGTGGACTGTCTGGAACAACATCTGGAATTTGCATTCTTCCTTATGGCTCTAGCAGGAGCGGTTGTCTATTTAAAGTACCATATTCTTGCATCAAACTACTTAACCTTTTTGTGAAGAGGTCAAGGATGTAATGTTGATATACTATGTACAAATTTTTACAGAACAGACACAATATCAACATAAAATAACTGAATTTTCAATAGAAAAAGATTTCTTGATTAAAAAAGCAAGTCATCACAGTTTTACATTTTTCTAATTCTGATATTATGAAAACTAATCTCCACTAATTTTTCCACAGGGTATCTTTGAAATAGGTGAGCTTTTTCATAGTTAAGTGGATTTTTCTGTGTCTTCGAAGGTTACTTACAATTAAATCTTCTTTCAAGAGAAAAAAATGCTTAGTACTATTTTGAACAATGGAAAGATCCCATTAGTCTTCACCAAGATTAGGTTATGCTGTTGCCTTTCAAAAACTAATGTCTATGGGGTTTTTTTTAACCTGGAAATCCCATACAGAGTGAAACTATTAGTTTCTTATAATTTCTGCAGTAATTATTTTGGGGTAAAACTAAGCATGTAACATTCAAATAGAGTATCTCAAAAAGTATTATGAGATATCTGCCAAAGTTCTGTTCTGATTTTATGCTGTAGGCTTACACCAAGAAAAAATACAAACAATTAATTCTTTGGTCTGTGGAGGACCCACAACTTTCTGATTATTCTGAAGAGGTAAAGCCAATTTTTTTCATCCTCCAGTACCTGTAATACACAAGTTCAAAGGGCCAGTCAAAGTTAACAGAAATGTACAGTCTGAGTTTGTATGATATTTTTTAACCATATTTTCATCAGTTTTACTTGCTTAGCATTGGGGACACTTTTGCTCTGCGCAAGAGCAACAGTAGAACATTACCTGCATTGTTGTCATGGTTTAACCCCAACCATCATGCAGCCACTCACTCCCCCACCAGCAGGATTGGAGAGATGATTGAAAGGGTGAAAGCTGGAAAAATCATGAGTTAAGGTACAGTCAGTTTAATAGGAAAAGCAAAAGACACATGCACAAGCAAAGAAAAACAAAGAATTAATTCACTGCTTCCCATGGGCAAGCAGGTGTTCACCATCCCCAGGAGAGCCAGGTCCCATCACATGTGATGGTTACTTGGGAATACAAACGCCATTACTCCAAACATCCCCCCCTCCTTCTTCTTCGCAGCTTAATGTACTGATCATGATGTCATATGGTCTGGAATATCCCTTTGGTCAGTTTGGGTCACCTGTCCCAGCTGTGTCTCCTCCCCAGTCTCCCATGCTTTCTCACCAGCTGACAGTATGAAAAGCAGAAAAGGCCTTAGCTCTGTGTAACTCCTGCTCAGCAATAACGAAACATCACTATACTATCAACTCTATGTTCAGCACAAATCCAAAACACAGCCCCATACTAGGCACTGTGAAGAAAATTAACTCTACCCCAGCCAAAACTAGGACAAACAGCTGAAAGCTGAAATATTGTGAGCTAATAGTACTCCATTCATCTGAAAGCTAGAAAATACCTCTTTTGGGTCTTGAAATTATTCTCAGTAAAGTACATGGGGATGAGTTATTTATAGTAATAGCAAAACATCCTTTTTGCCTTCTTAGTACTCATGTTCTCTTGCCTTGATTCAAAATATATGCTTTGTCATTTGACATTTTTCACTCTATTTATATTTTGAGGAGTCTCTTTCTCTCTCTTTTGTTTCTCATTCCAATCCTTTTTTTAGTCTTTACCTTCCTCAATTTATTTTTTGTGGTCTTATAACTGCCCTGTGTTTCTCAACTGTCTCTCCTATTCTTGTGCCACCCGCTACTCTACTGGGGGTGAAAAGAGTGCCAGTGAGTTCATTTTTCCAGAACAGCTAAATTTTTTTCCCTTGGGAGAGAGATCTCCTTTGCTTTGATCTATGGATTCACTCATCTGTGTTCATGAGTTAAATTTCTGTCTACTGCCTAGGTATCTTGAGGGTGATGGAGGGAAAGTGTTATAATGTTTCCTACCTTAAATGATTAATGCTTTCAGTTTTACATACTTGTTTACAATACTTGAAGGAAAATGTTAGTGCCAAGTAGAGTATAATTTAAGGAAAGCAGTAGTACTTGAGTACTTCTCATTGTTTTAAATATGTGATGCATTGTGAAATTGAGAAAAGTAGGAAGCACATTACTTGAAAGCAATGTTGAACTTGGAAACAGACGGTAGTACTGTTATGGTCCATATTGGGTTCCTATTTTTAGACAGCCTATACAATGCAAGAAGCAACACTGAATTTCTTGACACAGGTACTTACTCCTCTGGGTTCATTTTAAACATCCTGATGGAAAGAACCAGTAACTTTCATAAAACTATAATTTACAAAACCATAATTTACAAAATTCTGATATTGTGAATGTCATAGCAATGGGATTAGTTGTTTTATTTATTTAGTGCAAAAACACAGAGTATAACTCCAACTTCAGTGGTTTATGCAGGCACCTACAAAGTGCAGGCACCTGCCTAAAACTGCTTTAGAAGTTACTCTTGCCAGAAGCCACTACCCTCACAACAGAGTTGGCAGAGCGTAACTTCTGTTCACACTTGTTGGTGATTTACTGCAAAGCTCAGCTGCTTAAAAATGCTGATGCAGGTGAGTGCAAGGCTTCCTCTGTAAAGCTACTTGACCAAGGGTATTTGAAGGGGCAGGAGGATAGGTGGTAACAGCCACCAGCTGTATCAGTTTGAAAAACAAGTGTGGATTTAGGCAATACAGCTTTGCAATTTCATTCCATTAGTATAAAAATCACTGACACCTGAATGCATTTATGCCTGGAGATTGGAGCTTCTTCAGTAGTGCAAAAGCATAGTGCTTTGTTACTGTTGTCAAGGTTCAAAATTATTTAGTTCACTTATTGCCACTTCAGTTTCTCCCAAAGTGGGTTCTGGAAAGGCCGGAGCTGTTGGGTTTACCAGGCTTCTCTTTATGCTACACTTAACATGACTGCCACCTGTCAGCAGCTGGCATATGGTTCAGATCCAATGCATGGCTCACACATCTCAAAATCAGAGGGATTACAGTGTATCATATCTTTTCTTACAAGTACTGTCTCACTAGAAGAGTTCAAAAGAGCCTGATCTGTTTGCTGACCTGAGAATATCACTAGGCCATGAGAGCAACCACCTACCTTTGAAATCCTGTGCTGTCTCTGAAACTGTCTTAAATTAATTCAGATATTTCAGTCTGACATTTCAAGACTTCCCATTTTGGGAATGCAGAGGAGAACCAACTATTGCATGTTCTTTAGTAACACTGAAGGAAGGAAGTGCAGTGCAGCAGAACAGGTGTTCCTGCATTACATGGGATAGGATCATGGTTAACCTGTAGGATGCTGTCGTCTGGTCAGGGTAAAAATAAACCCTCTCCAGCAAAACATCCATGCAAAGATTGCTCGTTCTGATTTGCAGCACTCTCTTAATAATAGGTGTTAAGAAAATAATTTTGTAGTTACTTCTACTAAAGAAAGACAACAATTCGCACACCTAGGTACTTCAGAGCCAGAGTCATCAGTTTTGGCAAACTCTTTTATTAAAACTAGGTTTAAAAAAAAAATATTAAGCTGCAAAACTTAGGGTTTGTTTTCTTTTGAGTTCTGCATGGTAGAACTTTCATCCTTCACATTTTGAAGAAAAGTGTGTTTTAAATTTAAAGGTCTCCCTTGTTTAAAATGATCTGTTAACAATCAGCGCAAGTTAGTAGGTTCCTGAAGACGAGAAATAAAGAGATCAAGTTAGTGCTTTCAGCACAGTGATTCAGAAAAACTAGGCAGCCAGCTCCTCACTGAGCTCAGGAACATGCAAAAGGGAAGAAAGCTGTAAACCTAACAAGGAAAAGTCTCATGAAACCCGTATTTGTGGAATTGCAGCTCTAACTCTGCACTTGGAAAATTATGCAAATGCAAAGTTCTGTTGGAGGAGCTTGAGTAAGATTATTTTAAATTAAAGTAATTAATATAGAAATAATTATTAAATACTTCCCATGTTCCTTAAAAAATAGAACAATTCCAGTTGGTTTTGAAAAACAGTATTCTGGGTGATTTAACATTTACATAGATGCAGAACAGGTCTACCTGTGAAGATGTGTGACTAGCTAAAAATAAACTTAAGTTCATAGAAGGAAAATATTTTTTAAAATATCCACTATAGTCTGTGTTTATTTTGTTTTACCTATGAGATGCTGCATCTGAAGTTGATTCTGGGAATATCAGAAAGTACCTTAATATTGGCTTATTTTTAATCACAACTAGGAGTGTATCATTGGAAAGTTATGAATAAGAGTCAGAGACGGTGACTTCTTTCAGCTCTTGGGAGAGACTGCTTAGTCTGCTTAGTATAAATCTAGTGCATCTAATTTGCAAACTACCTGGGACCACAGTATGGTCTGACCCAAGAATTAGAGATGCATTTACTTTTAATTCCTGTTAGTTGTATCCTGCAAGTTGTATCCTGTGCTGTGGCATTCTTGGAAAACCTGAGTTGATGGAAGACCTGTGTGTGACTACACTTCTACTTACACTCCTATAACACACTCTAAAACCATGCACCAAGGGGATGACTCCATCTCTTTAGGCCTGTGCTTTACTTCAGACAAGGATAGTGGGCTTTGGTGTGTGTACTCATCTTTAGTAAGTTGAGAAGAATATGACAAATGCAGAAAGCATGTTCACTAAAATAAATTACTTCAGTCCCTCCACTGTGAGACAATGTTTTTATAATTAAACTACAAATATGCAATCATGAGTCACTCTTATGGTACATTATGTTTTTTCTGAATTGTAGAGATGACTAAAAAAATAAGTTTGGGTATTAGTAGTGTGTACAGGGTTATAAACTACCCAAGTTTTATACACTGGAAACGACTCTTAAGTATTTATGAAACCCACATGTCAAGAATCAATTGTAATGAAAATTCTAAATTTTGGGGTTTAGCAGTTTTCTAAAGCATTCAAACAGATCTCATAGTCTATAGCTTTGAATTTTGTCCGGTTTCTTTAGTAGTACTTATTGTAATCTACAGTAACTGAGCTGGTTCTTCCTCCTTTTCTTTATGTGTGGAGATTTGCACTAGAGCTCTTTGAAAACCCTGTTTAATTCAGGACCTCTTACATGTTGCAAGAGACCGGTAAAGCGGTATTTCATTGGCCGCAAGACTTCCCTTTGCAACTCATTTTTCCTGGATTTCTGTCACAAGGATTGTTGACAAAGACATCTAATGCTGTAAATATTGATATGCTTATATTCAGATCAGTATAGCTCTAAGTTGTCCCAGCAAAGTCAAAGATGTTTTTGAAATTGGTTGAACACAGAATCCAAAGATTAAGTGAGGGTTTTGCCTAGGCATGTGTGTTTGCCCTGAAAAATCATTTAATTCTGTTTTGCAGAGTTTTTTAGAATGAACATATAAACTTTTCTATATATAAAATACATAAATATATCTACAAACACACCACCTCTCTAGGCAATCTGTTCCAGTGTTTCACTGCCCTCATTGTAAAAAATATCTTCCTTAAATCTAGTCTGAATCTACCCACTTTTGGTTTAAAACCATTACTCCTTATCCTGTCACAACAGACCCTCCTAAAAAGTCTGTCTTATAAACTCCGTTATGTACTGAAAGTCCACAATAAGTTCTCCTCAGAGCCTTCTCTTCTCTAGGGCGTACAGGCCCAACTCTCAGCCTTTCCTCACAGGAGAAGGTGCTCCAGCCCTCTAATCATCTTTGTAGCCTCCTCTGGACCTTCTCCAACAGGTCCATGTGTTTCGGTTGCTGAGGACCCCAGAGCTGGATGCAGAACTCCAGATGGGGTCTCACCAGAGCAGAGTAGAGGGGCAGAATCCCCTCCCTTGACCTGTTGGCCACACTGCTTTTGTTGCAGCCCAGGATACAATTGGCTTTCTGGGCTGTGAGTGCACATTGCTGGGTCATGTTGAGCTTTCAACCAGCACCCCCAAGTCCATCTCAGCAGGGCTGCTCTCAATCTGTTCATCCCCCAGCCTGAATTGATTCTTGGGGTTGTCCCAGTCCATGTACAAGACCTTGTACTTGGCCTTGTTGAGCCTCCTGAGGTTCATATGGTCCCGCTTCGCAGTCATGTAATTGTGATGTTTTCAGATTACTGGAATTTGCTGAAATCAGGAAATATCTGATGGGGGTAAAACTACTAATCAACAGGAGAAGAAACATGGAATTGAACAAGGCATTTGTTTAGTCTGGTATTCAAAGCACAATCTGAGCCAAGTTAATGTGGAGCAGCAGGACTTGAAGCATTCCCCGTTTGATCTTCTGTGTACCTACTTCAAGTGGTTTCCATGTAAGCTCTTCCCCAATTTTGTAAAACCCTACACCCTGTAGTCCAAAATGACTAATAGGAAAACTTGAGAAACACTCCCTATTCCTGGGAAAAATTTGCCATACATTTTGGAAGATATGTTAAACAGAAAAAGACAAGAAAACGAAGCTTAGTATGTGAAATAAAATCCAGCAGACACAACTCTAATTATTTTTCAAAATGGGTCTTTACAAAAGTAGTTATTTTATAAGACTTGGGATCTGTTAAGAAAAAAAAAACAAATTAACAACAAAGAAACCCAGGTCAGTTCTATTTTGCTATTGCCCAAAATAAATCATGATAATAAAATCTTGTCATGCACATCGTAAGTACAAATTATAGTTTTCCATTCATTCACTGAGTTTGAGCTATGTTTTATTTCTGTAGGATGTCACATGTACTTCAGTTTGAAGACAGAAGCAGAAAGGTGAAAGATGCAAGCATGCAGGATGAAGACACTTTTGAGATTTATGATCCACGGAATCCTGTGACTAAGAGGAGGAGAGAAGAAAGCAAGAAGATAATGAGAGAAAAAAAGGAAAGGAGATAAAAGGAGTATAAAGCTAGCCAGAGCTGCCTTGGAAAGTGACTGCAATACAGCACTGGCTCTTTTGTAAGCTGATTCTAAAAATATCCCTGAACAAGTGTGAAAAGTAATCTCTCAAGAACCTGTCACGCAGTTTTAAAGCGGAGCTTTCACTTCTTAAGTTGTACGGCATGTGCTGTCACTGCATTCATTATCCTCTCTAAAGGTTTTTAGAATTATGTATTTAATAAAACAGCTGACTTGGCTTTTGTCTGTAGTTTAATTGCAATAGTCACCATCATTGTTTAATCAGTATATGTTAATAAAAAAGTTTTAAAATTAATGAGAATTTGTCTAAGCAAGGGTGAAATTAACACATAGAAACCCCATCTGCACAGTTTTAATATTTTCTGAAAGTACCGTTTTGTTTTTATTCTTTTTTTTAAAGACATGTAAACATTGCAACAGTAAACATTGCCTGCCTGAACCACTCTGCCACAGAATTAAGATGATGTACTTTCAGTACTCCTTAGAATAGTCCCAGCTTTCTTGAAACAAACTGAGTTTGAGAATTTGGTTATTGTCCCCTTTTTTTTGAAATACACATTCCAATACAGATCCCAGCTTCCCAGTAATATTCCCAATAATACAATTATTCAAAATAATACATTATGGATAGTGTTACTCACTATCCATACCACATAAACAAAAAGAGAATCTGAATGTGCTGCAGTCGTTGCTTAAACCACTTTTTGCAATACCAGAAACATCCATTTGGTAGAATTTTCACTGTAAAGTAGCTTTGTTAATTGATTGCTGTGTTAGTTAGTCCAGTACGGAAACAAAAAAACATTTCATCAGTCTCATTAAAAACATAACCCTGCTTTTAACAATTATTCTATCCTCTAAAAATGGACAGGTCAAGTTTCCAGTTTGTAGACTTTTCACGTATTTTATAATCCTGGGTGTTAGTATTTTTACAGATGTACATGAATTTTCATTGCTCCTTCTTTGCAGCAGTTCTGATGCCACAGGGGCATGAATTACCTATATGGGCAGTAGCTAAAGAAAAGTGAGCACAAGTGAGCAAGGTCCATAGAAAGCGCCACCATAGTAGTGGTTTTGCTGATGTTGTTTTTAGAACAAGTTCAGTGAGTATGGTGTCCTTATCAAGCTACCACTGCCAAATTTCTTGATAGGGTCTGAGGTGTGAGATACATAAACCTGCACTGATAGGTTAATATGGCCCAAATGTCAGAGGTTAGGTTAATACAGACTATTGCTTTAATGCACGGGTGCAACCTTTGAGATAAGAAGAAAACTTGGAAGGTGTGAAGTGAGTCCCTGTATAAAGCTGTCATTATCATCTCCTTAGGCTGAGTGAATTATACTGTGCCATGGTGTAAAGAAGTTAAGAGGGGTTACATTCCTAAACATGGCCATTCACAAACTAATAAGTCAAAGGTTTTTAAACATTGAGTAATTTTCTGTCAGGCTGCTGTTAGCAAAATTGAGAAAATCTAATGTCACATTCTGTTACCTCTATTCATTGCTTTTTTTGAGGAGAAAATTTTTAAGCAGTCATGACAGGAAATGAGCATATCAAACCCCCATTCTGATGGGGAGGGGAGAAAGGAGGTGAGTGACTCTGTGGGTGGGGGTGTGTGGCGGGGGGGAGGGTGTAGGCAGAGCAGGTTGGCATGGGGACAGTGAGGGCTAGATCTAGAAAGAACCTGGAGCATCAATTCCAGGACACAGTTACCACCCCTGTGATAGAAAAATGTTCTAATTACATAGTGTCCCTGTAAACTAAAGTAGGATGTATGAGTCAGTGAATGGGCAAGTTGACTAACACCCTTCTTAGGTGAATCTTTTTGCTGACTACCTGCAGCAGCTCTGAGTTGTTGCATTAGAAGATTCTCAGTTCTAAGCACTAGACAAGCTCAGAGATGAAAGCTTAACTTGAGGATTGCGGCTCTGCTCAGTAGGAAGAGGTTTGAAAGTCTGGACCTTGCCTACAGAGGACTAATAACCTGACAAGAACAAGAGAATAACTGTGCTGACATTTTCTTGATCGGTGTGTATTTAAAATCAGATTATCATAGCAAATGCTGAGAGTCACTTAGAAATAGGCTAGAGTGTATAAACATCATTTCACTGAAGCAAAAGTAGTTCTGCGTTTCATTTAGGAGACATCTGGAGTGAAGACAAGAGACACTGATGTCAGAAATACCATCTCAGGTAAAGCCAACACCGAAGAGTAAGAACCTCACAGAAAGAAATTGAAATGATGACACTTGTCTGAAACAAGAAGTTTGCAGGGTCACAGGTAACTCCCGTAATGCGAATAACAATCCTGCTTGTTTCCCATACTGCCAGACTAGCAGAATCATATATTAACTCAAATCCTTTTTCATTCATCATCTGGTATTGCTGTAATTACATGAAATGTTGAATGCTACAGGATGACAGTATTTTATATGGACTGAAATGGGTATGCTCAGAGTTACATGTTTTATCAATCCTGAGAAGCAAGTGGGAAACACAATGTGGGCAGGTGTCACCCTGTCTGTGAAAGCATCGTCTTGAGTTAGGTCAGTGGCTGAAAAGTGAAGTTGGTTTTGTGGCTGCAGAAAGAATTTGTTCTATGGTAGTGAGATTTTAGACTAATGATATTTTCTTGAATCTTCATTAAGGCGCTTCCTTCTTCCGCCCTTATGGCTAGCACTTCACCTGTTTATATAAACATGAGTATAATCTCTACATAGTTACAACATAGAGCTAGGAACATTTCTCTGTGCACTACTAATACAAAACCAGTGTTTTAACGCTTGTGAAGTTGTCCTTTCTAAAAAGTGGTAATTATGGGTATAGATCACCCAGCCTGAAGATGCACACCACAATGCTGGTAATTAAATAATTTCTGTAAAAACTCACTGCTTAAATTTGCTGGGTGTGTTCCACTTCCCAACCACCACCACCTGCTTTTTTGATTACTCATTTCAATAAGCTAAAAATGGCATAAGCCCAGACTATGACTGAATTTTGAACTAAAACACAAAGATCAGGTCTACCAATTTTTTGTGGCAGCTAAACTGCAATTTCAGTACATCAGCTTTGCTGCCAACACCGTGCGCTAGTGTTAACAACATTCTGTAAGGCAGAGAGTCCTTCCATCATCCCTGCCTTCCTTTTAATGGAAGTCTTAATAGAGCCCTTCGTTTTGTAAGAGGGAATTTGACTTTCCTAAATAAAAAGAAAAGGGTGGGGGGAAAGTTTTACAACCCTGCAAATAGCAGTATGTTAGTAAAGTTGACGTTTTCGTTTCCAGACCAGCTGGGTTTCAAGTAGATAAGGTCCTTCTAGGCCATGTCTGGTAATAGCAAGGTCCTCGAGAACAGCTTAAGGCTAGCTTCACAAATCCTGTCAGAGATGCCAAAGCTAGTACAATGTGCCCTTTTTGCTTTGAAGCTAAAAAAACCCTGAAGTGCAACACAGCCTGGTTTATTTCTGTCAAATAGATGCTATGCCCAGGCTGCTAGGGGTTTAAGTCTGCAATGCCACATTACATAGCTTTCCCTGAGCTGCTAGTTTCCAGCATGAGCAGGTTTGGGAAGAGGTTTTTCCCAAACTGTCTCCATTCCCCTCTAACAGTTAAAATAACTACACACCAATGTTGTCTGCTTTCATCTAGAGGACATCAAGTCTGCAAGAGACACAGTTATGTTTTGGCAACGTAAAAACTAGCCTCAGACAGAAAGGATAGCTTCAGACTCTGCCTCATTCTGGCAGAGAATTATGCATCTGTCATTACTTTAATTATGATACACTTCAGATGTTAGAAGATGAGGGGACTTCTTACCTGTGTTTTCTCAGTAAAAAATGTACATGTTTTCTTGCATCTTTCACTGTAACAAAATGTGAGCTGACCATACAGTGACTACATTTATAAGGTTCCTGATGAAGTATATACAACGCAAGGAATGTAAACCAAAAAGTTTATGAATGTATCCGATTCATCTCTTGATAACACACTTCTGCCCTGCCAGTACCAGAAGCTTGCTGTATCCCAGTCTAATGCCATAAAGTGATTCCCCTTGAGTTATCCTGGTCAGACGTGCCACATTCCAGTTTGCTAGTCACAAATTCCTCATGCAAACAGACACCTTGTACCCACGGTGGGGCTCTCTAATAGATAAGGTCTCCTCACAACATCTGCAAGGCACCCGGGGCAGGTGGCACACAGCCTGTCAGAGGCCTGTGCACCTTAGCTGCTGTCACAACAAAATATTCCTCTGCATCCAGTTTAGCTTTCACAGTACTTTTTCTTGGCAGGATTTCTCTTCAGTAGCTGTCACAGATGGAGTTTTCCACTTCATTTGCAATTCTTTTTTTTTTTTTTTTTAAGAACCCACTAACATGGCAAAAGTTTAATTTGTAAGTCACAGATTGGAAGAGTTTGTTTAGAAGGTTACTGCACACTTGTGCACATCTTTCTTGTGCTTTTCACACAGGTGTGTAAGAACTGGTTTCTACCTCCACAGACTTCATCGCCACACTTTCTCATCATCATGCCTTCCCTGTCAGCCTCTATTGCCAAAGGCCAGAGAAAGAATTTATATCCTCCTCCTCCTCAATCTTCTGATAGCTTTTATATTTATAGCTAGTCTCTACCCCACTGTTCTCTCACATTGTCTGAATGTCTCTGTGTGCTTGGCTTCCCATTACAGAGCTGAAGAGTCTGTACACGCTCAGAAAAGTCACACTCCAGCTGAAGCTGCATTTTATTTTATTGTGTGCATGTGTAGTTTCTTCACATACTACAAATGCAAAAAACATGAAGTCAAAATTTTAGAAAGTAGACTTAAAATTTATATTTTAACTTTATGTTTTAAACACTTTCTCTTTATATCTTTTTTTTTTATTCCTAAGACACATACCAAAATAGCATTGTACCCAAAATGTTCAAATGTGATCCTACTGTCTCAGTTTAATGAGACTGAAGTATTTTGCTAAGGAGAATGAGTTATGAGGAAGACCAAACTCCTCCCTCTAAGCAATTGTAAATCCGAATTTAAGAGTCTCCAATTGAGGAAGTGTGGAGAAAGGAAAAATAACAGCCCTTTATTAAGGATATATGTGTATTGGCAGAACAACAAAAGAATACAAAACGAACTAGCAATGATCCTGTACTCGAAAGTCCCCTTCAAAAAGGAAACAGTTGAGCACTTTCTGCCTCTTGGTGCAGTTCTAACCGTGGTCGGCAGGGGGCGCTGTTCGATCACTGGAGGAGCAGAGCCCGCAGTTGCCCAGCAGGGGGCGCTGTTGGGGTGTGGCGGTCGCCGCGTGGGGCCCGGTGCGTGGGGGCAGCCCAGAATGGAGATCTTCCCCCACACCNCTGTGCAGATGGGTCAGGCCTCTCCAATGAAATCCGAGCAAGTCTGGGCTGGGGGCAGAACAGGGCGCAGGAAAGTGGAGGCAAACCGGGACAGCCAGGCGACCAGGCCGAAAACAAAGTGAACCTCCGACCCCTCCAACACACACCTTGCCTGAGTTAAGGCAAAAGTGAAGTGCCTGCCATTTCCGAGGAGAGAAAAAAGAAACCACATCACGCTTCCCCACAGTCTTCGGAGGGCCATCAGCTTGGAATGTGGATCTGCTGGTTAGATCCTTTGTGTGTGTCAATTACCCTAGGCAAACACCTTGCCCCCCTCCCCCCCCCCTTCAACATCTTTCTTTTACGGTGATGCAGGGGAAAGAAAAATTTCCTGCTTGTTTTTTTTTAGAACAAGTAAACCTATGACACCTACCTTTAGGTCATACATAAAAGATGAAACTAGCTGCTAGAAATACCTAATATGCGAGACCGTTCCACTAAATTGACATGACTTAACCAAGTATGAAGTGTCTACTACTATGAAAAATCTGACCACTGAATGAGGGTCTTGTGATTGTAACCTACAATTGTTATCTGGTATTACTCCAAAGCAGTACAAAAGCCCAAAAGATAATTTTTAGGGGGAAAAGAATTAAAGCCTAACCTTTTCTTCTTTTTTTTAAAACATAAATTGATTGATAGTAATAACCCTCTACTCCTAAAACATCATTTAAAAAAAGTACCTTCCTTTCCATAACAACTCTAAACTTCCAGACATGAGAGGAGACTACAAACAAGACATCACCTTCTGAAAAAAAAAAGAAAAATTCTGATCCTAAACCTTAACTCATCAGGAAAAAAAGTTGTATTTTTCTTACTAATTCTCCAAATCTAAAAGAAATAATTTTTCATGATAGGTAAGGTAGGCAGAAAATCTACTATTCTTGACTTATAAGATCACGTGGAAGAAAAAACAACTCCTGATATGAACAGCTTTTACTATGGTTCTTATTTTTTATGAAATGCACTGGCTGTGTAACAAAGCAAGACATGGCAGTCATATTCCTAAGTCAATGGGAATCACAGACTTGAAAGTCCAGCCTGATATTCGTAAGGTTATTTAAGCTATACACTTGTCCTTTATGATTTGTCTATAGTAGTAAAAGGGCACAGTTACAGAATAGCCCTATGATAATCTTTAGTTTTGGCAGCTTCATTTGGCAGCAATAAGGCATTGAAAACTGCAGCTCTTTGTATAGACCACAGTATGGTAGATCATGCTTTTGCAGCAGCTAGTGAAAAGTTGGCTCCAAAATCCCATATGCTCTTCTTCAGAAATAACTTCTGAGTTGAGTAGATTTTAATACATCATTGCACTCAAAGGATACTTCTTTCACTTGCTTGAACTGAGTCTCTCTGTAGTCTTGGGATGCAGTGAGAGATGCCAATTCAGAAGTGACCTTGTAATTTTCCCCATTTCTTCTTTTTGTCATCTTCACTGTGTGAAAGGCCTGTATGATCTAACATGTAGTATCGGGTATTCCATTCATCCTTACATCTCTAAGGTTATTTCACTAGAACAGCAGAAAATAGCAATCAATATGTGTTTAATGATTTTTAAAAAAAGATTTCCGTTGCAGCTACGTTATGCTCTCCCTTTCATTTACAGAATATACAAACCAAAAAGTTTACTCATGAAACACATTAATTATTTCAAATGACAGAGTGTGAGTTGATCCTAACTTGGCAACATGGTATAATGAGCATGAACATTTGAATAATGATTCAGGAGCATGAGGGGGTAAATTGGATCGTTAACTATAATATCTATCCCTGCCCTACAGATTAGGAAGATAGTTTTTATTATGATTGACCTTGAGGGGAAACAGAAATATGCATCTTGTGCAAGATGTTGTTATCTAGGGCATGAAAGCTATGAAGTTATCCCTGAAAGACTACGGAAAAGCATTTGAAAGATCTGTAAATGAGAGAGGAAAAAGTAATTCTCACCCAGCTATTCCAGACTTACTTATACTAATAATGTAGTTAAAAGATTCTCCTCAAAGTGTTTCATAACATTTCATTTTAGAAAATAAAAATTATATAAAAATCATCAGAGAGGAAAACCACAGTAAGCAATGTTTGCCCTTGCCAAACAAAGAATTTACATAAATGTCTACAAATAAATTAAAAAAAACGAAACAAAACAAAACACAAAACCAAAAAAACGGCTTACTTCAACTTTTAAATCTGATACACACTACTCTTTTTTGTTTAATTTCAGGTGGTTTCTCTGCTACAAGATCAGACCTCATATACTAGAGGGACCAAAGTATACTACCTTGCTGTCATATAATTTAGGCTCAGTCATAACTCAGACAATATTTTTACAAGATCACTTTGCAAAAGTATGTCTAGCCTATCCAAATGACAATATTATTTATGCCAAAGGTTTTGCTTTAGGGATGGAAGTATTCCAACCACTGTTTAATAGGCTATATGGATAGGCTAAGAAAACATCATTTGTTGCACACATAGCTTATGTATACACTGTAGAACTAAAGTGTACAGACTGATCATTGGCAACACGGGCTAAAAGTGGCCTCAGTGAAAAAAGCCACAAAAGCAATGAGCTTCTGAGTTTTCCTCCCCGTTATTATTTTTGGAATTCCTAAGCTTAACAAGAAATATGAATGCACAAGTGAGAAATAGATCTGTATTCAGTAGCTACCTGGATATTCAAAATGAAAAAGATATTTTTCAAAAGAGACTTTGTAACACAGGCATATGACTTCGTGAGCAGACATATTCTCAGCTACAGTCTTAGAACAGGGAAGGGATAGGAGAGTAATGTCAGGAACTCCAATATAAAACTTTTTACAATACTGAGGTGAAGACAATCCAGTCTTCATAGCTTGGACCAGGACCAAGTGTTTCTGAAGGTAATTAGAAGGGATAGTAAAAAAAGTATGTTTCTGTCTTCTCAAGCTCTGTTCTTAGAAAATTATCTTCATCTGTAGACTTTATTTGTAGTCAATCTGTAACAGTTTTTCTGGCAAACTACAATTCTTTAGTGGCTGAAACCAGCACTGCAAATTCATCCTTGTTACGGACTAAAATCATGGTGAAAATACAATATATTTTTATGGCGTGAAATCTGTGTATATATTAGTACTGATTCTTGTAACCTGTGCTGTTTAAAGCACAGATTGATTTAGAAATGGTGGCATTCTATTGCAATAACAGGACTTCTCATTGAATACTTACCTATTCTTAAAGCTCAATGCTTAAAAACTGGAAAGGTGTTTGTTCCTGTGATTTGATTTTTCTGATCAAGGACACTGACATTATCCCTTAAATAAAGCCGTGTTCCTGCAGTCGATCTCATGATCCCAATTCCCATGCTATGAGTGACTGAGATTACAAAATCTACACCAAACAAGCACTGCCATATACGCCAAAATACTATTGCATGTGAAAATCGGCTGGCATCCAAACAATCCCAGTGCTTCAAGTTCATTAGGATAGTGTAATTAAGATTTGGAGGAACGGAAGCAGAAGAGGAGACCCCATGGACTGAGGAGGGATCTGGAAAAATCTGCAACTGTGTAAGGATCTTAGCCAGGGAACCATGGTTCACAGGCCTGGATAAACCCAGCGAGGCATTTTGAGTGGAAGTGAATGGCGTAAGAGCTTCATAGTACATAATATATCCACTGCATAATATTCAATGATAATTATGCTTTCAATATGGAAAATCAATATTTATTTACTCTACAGAACTATGGAGTAGCTGCCATTCTTCCTCTGTTGCAGTGACATTTAAGTTCTATGCTTTCTGATGTTGCTAGAACATGCAGAAATCTGGGACTTTGCACCTTATGAGAAAAACTACACAAGGGTCAGCAACCTTTTTTTTTGTTGTTTTATTTTGAGAATACTTCTTGTGAACTGTTGGTCAAAGCAGCTGCATGACTGAGACTGGCAGCAGACAGTGGAGTGTTTTTCTCCCACATCTGGCCATTCTAGTGTTTGGGTCTGATCTATATTTCATAAATATCAGTTGGTCTTTCAGTTGTCAGACCACAGGTTTAGTTTGGGTTCCAGACAGGAGGTGGAGAGGCAAGGAAAGAGCTTCCATAGTGACAAACTGTTTGCTATTTCCACAATGTGGTTTTTGGAGTAGTGGTCCCTTGTGACTACAGAAAGCCACAAGCATTCGGAGACATTTGAGCAAGCCAATATAGTATCACACAGCTATGGATAGACAGAATTTGGCTCCTGGTCACTCTGAGTGGAGTGTAGTTTTAGAAGAAAAATATGTTAAACTCTTGGTTGAAGGGCAAGTTCAAAGACATCTCACACAAAGAAAGACTCAGTGCCTCAAGTTATCTATAAATATTACCTTTAATACCTAAAGTACACATTTATAAATGGTATGAATGCATCTAAAAAGAGAGTCTGGAGGCTGAGATGGTATTTATTCACAAACTAGAAAATAAATATGCACTAATTATTGCATCTCAGAAATATAGGCAACATCAGGAAGGGAGAATACAGGCTGCAATGCTTATAATGGAAAAAGGATGATATTGTCCAAAAGTCGAACATGACCAAACAAAAATCTAGACTCCTTTAACAGCAGTGAATTAATAAGAACAAAGCTGCACGAACAGCTCATGGGCCTTCATATGACTGAAGCTTCAGTCATATTTCTGAAGCTTCTCTTTTCATGCTGTTTTGGCTCTCTGCTTACATAGAGCATCCTGTTTTTACTGAGTTTTCCAAATAATAATTACATAGCCACGAAGCATCATTTCAGGTCAGAAAGACAGGACATAACCAAAGTACCTCCATAACTTAAGAAAGAGGTTTGTCTAACCTCCATCCCTCAACACTCCATATTTCCCCAACTGGATTTTTTTTTCCAATGCATGACTATTCTTGTCTTCAGATATATTTTCTTACCTAAATCTCCCTTGTTGTAGTAAACCCCGTAACTACTTGTACCAGTCTGAATGAATAACCTTTTCTGCTTTGCAGAAATATTGTATGTATTGGAAAAATTATCATGCCCTTTTTCTCCTCTAGAATAAACAATCTCAAAATTTCAGTTCTTTTCCTAACAGTCATGCTGCATATATCTCTAAATCATCCTTACTAATCTTGTCTGGCTTTTCTTCCAGCTGGCCTGCATTCTTCTTTACCTGTGGCACCTAAAGAAGGCCGGACACAGCAGTCTAACTAAAGTCTTACTGGTGCTAAGGACAGAGAAATGAATCTAAACAGACAGAACTTCTGTCTATTCATACAAGCATGGATGCCATTAATACAGTTTTTTAATGATGTTCAGCTTGTAAACCTTTATAATTCTCAAATTCTTTGCTGTTAACATACTGGTTAGCAGTTATTTTTTTATTTTAGCAATTGATTTTTACCAAGAGCAGTATTTTCTATTCATCCGTGTTGAACTGCACACTATTTTTTGGTACATTTTATCAAATAGTTGCAAGCGTTATGAATTCAACTTATTCTTCAACATGCTTGCAAGGCCTTCTAGCTGTAGTTTCACCTAGTCAGTACTTCATAGATTATTTATCAAAATGCCGTATGAGACAAGTCAAACCATCACACAATTAAACTTACATTACTCCTCTGCTATCTGCAAGCCCTGTTACCATAGACTAGAAAGAAATTAGGCAATAAAAGTGAATTCATGCTATCAAACCTAAGTGCAATATCATCATGTTCTGAAGAATAATATGAAGGGGAAAAAATCTACTCCTTGAAGGAAAATACTTGCTGAAATGCAATTTATCCTTAATAAGATACAGATTGTGTAAGATAAGAAATGCTTTTCATAATTCACTAAAGGCAGCAGCATAAACCAAGTTAACACAGAGTTGAGGCTCAAAGTCTGATAAGCCATTCAGTCACAGGCATTTCTTTTCCCTAGGTGTGTCATGAACAGTAGCAATACAACCTCTGCTGCAAATAGCAAGAATTAACATACCCCAGACTCAGGTCCTTTGAAAAGGCTTGGATGAATGTGTGAAGCTGAATAAAAAGGCAGCTCTGGGTCTGAACAAATGGTATGATGGAGATAAGCGCTACTGAGCTCTTCTCAATCTTTTCATGTCAGCAAGGGTCTGTTACAGTGCTCCTTCTGAAAAAAAAAACAAAATCTGTAGAGGCTTCTTCCTTGTGTTGGCATTGCAAATTCTGTCATGTATACACAGTAACTAAAACAATTTAATATCCTATGTGTCCTTGTATGAGTGGTTATAATTCCTCTTACCAAGGAAGAAAGTGAAAAGAATCGAAGTGTCGGAACAACTGTTCTCATCTGTCATTTGGTAACTGATCTGCCGTGTCTGCACAAAGAAAGTGAAATGCCTCTGGCAATCGTTTTTAGACAGATTGCACTTGGTTCTTTACACTTTAGCCAAGTGTACTGCCATTGACAGGAAGCCCACGTGCTACAGAGAAGGAAGATAATGGAGATATTAAGTGTGTGAGATAACTTACTGGTGACTGTGAATGTAAAACAGCATTTCACATTTGTGAAAGCCAGCTGATCTTAGGATGAGATAATGGGATGTTCTCTAAAAAAACCTCCAACCATGCATGTGAAAACAGAATCTATAAGTAGTCAGGCGGAGGGTGAATCTCTCCTCTTTCATCTTCTGAAATATCGGACACATAATCAGGACACATATTCTATCTGAACTGGTGTAACTAAGCAGGTCCAACTATATTGGTCCTGTACAGTGCAGTCTTTGCTGTAGTCTAGCACTTGATTCTGGCACCTCTCTCTGCACATTAGTCAGAGTTTAGATAGCTTTCTTTGGCCATCTTCTCAGGATCAAATGGCATATTTTTGTGAATGGGGCCTGGTAGTTCATTAAACAAAATCCAAGTAAAATAATACATATTGTCTTCGAAAGTGTATTGAACTGGGAAGCAACTGCCATTTCTTGTTCCTACTGGCATACCAGGTTAGGGAGTAGTTTTTGCATATAGTGTTCTAATCCTGAGATTTAGTAGAGTAATCTGTTACAAGTAAAAAAGAAATGAGAGTTGTTTCCTGGGAGATATTGATCACAGAATATGGTTACTCTTTGTTATCAACACAGTCCTTCATGTTCTACTCTTGATGCTCCTTCCCATCCTCAAAATTTTGACCATTCTTAAGTGAGACATTCTCGAGCAGAGCCACTGCTTTCCTCAGACCCAAATATCGTATTATCTGACTAAATGAAGACTTCTGCATTGCTTCAACAAGTCTTTTTCAGTGGGCATTACCTAATCAGAACAGTGGCTATTGTAAAAGCAATTTGTGCCTTAGGACTCCAAATTTTTTTCCCAGAACAATAAGGAACAGCTGGTCAAACAACTGTGAGAGATGTATCTCCTACAAAAGACACACCAGTCTCATTTTTTTGAAATGAGAAGATTTTTAGGACCACAAACAAGGCTGAAACCTAGGATTCATAGAAAAAAAAAAAATCTTTTTATGTCCAAAGAGAAGGATTAAATATTCATATTTTCATAAGTGATTGAAAGCAGTCCTGTATCAGGGTTGAATTGGATTTATACTGTATTACCAGCCTCTCCCCAAACAAAACTTGGAAAACCTGTCAGGCAAAACACAAGCACTACCAAGTGCTGCAGTCTGGGCCATACTTTTGAGAAGAGCATCGCAGAAGATCAGTCTGTCTTAGCTGGAAACACTTGCATGCTACTTCAAACACAGTGCTAACTTATCTCTTCTGTCTGCTTGCACCTCATTTTTGCTTTGATGCTCTCCTTTGAAAAACCATTGTTTTCCTATTAGAGCAAAGCACAAGGTGTTAGAAGAGCACCTTCTTTGTACATCGGTTGCACCAAAACAGTTGCTTCTATTTTACCTAGCATGATACTATTTTTACTTACTTGATATTAAGGTTACTGTTATCAAGAAGCTATGTTTGTCTTTGGGTTTCTTTTTTGGCCAAAATCTGTCTGTGAGGAAGACCAAACAGAAAAAGGTATTTTAAACCTTCTATCTTATTGCATAGATTTTACTAACATGACAGATTTCTCTTTACAAGTGCCAAACTTACTCTTAGTCTGTAGGGAGGCAGAAGACAGACAGGGAACACGCTATTTCGAAGCAGTTCAACTCACCTCCAAAATAATGCAGATGTAGTCTCTCTGTGTGTTGGCCCACACACACAAACAAAAATTGCTTGAAAACAGCATTTCATTCTCCTGGAATCCAAAGGGAGCATATCCCTGCTTAGTACTTGGACCCCTTTAAATCCAGGTAGAAGTAAGGGAAGTCTTAGGTTTTGAGTACTGACCTGGTATTTCAAGACAAACTCTCAAACTCAGGATTTTAGTTTTAGACTTGTTAGAGACCTGAAAGCCATTCTGAAGTACTTGGGAGTTTCAAAACTTGAGACTCTTGAAAGCTGTAAACATTAGACCACATTTTCTAACAAGAAAAAGTAAGACACATAATCATGTATTAGTGTGGTATTTAGAGGTAGTTTTCTGAATTCCCTTCCACCAGAGTTCTGGGAAGATTTTCTGAAGCAAATGGGGTTGTTGTGACCCAAGTGCATCACCCAGCACTTGACCTTGTTGAACCTCATGCCAATTTTTCTCCAGCTTTGGGAAACCCAGTGTAAGAAGGACATGGATCTGAAGGAAAGAATCCAGAGGAGAGCCACTAAATTGATCACAGGACTGGAAGACCTCTCCTGTGAAGACAAGCTGAGAAAGTCAGGGTTTTTCAGCCTGGAGAAAAGAAGGCTTCAGGGAGACTTTATAGCACCTTCCATTACATGAAGAGAACCTACAAGAAAGATGGAAAGAAACTTCTTACCAAGGGCATATAGTGATAGGGCAAACTGGAGGAGTGTAGATTTACAGCAGATATTAGGAAGAATTTCTTTACTGTGAGGGTGATGAGGCACTGGAACAGGTTGCCCAGAGAAGCTGTGGATGTCCCATCCCTGGAGATGTTCAATACCAGGCTGGATGGGGCTCTGAGCAGCTTGGTCTAGTGGAAGATGTCCCTGCCCATAGCAGGTTCATTGGAACGAGATGATCTTTAAGATCCCTTTAAACCCAAACCATTTTGAGATTCTGTGATTCTGAATCCGTTTGATACACCGAATGGATTCAGAGTGCAAGTACCATTAAAATATATTAGGGTGGATTTACTTCATTCATGAACAATCTGAAGAGTATCATCATACATCAGTGGAGGTTGCTGAAGAAACAGTCTCTGGGGAGATTACAGAAAGTTTTCTCCTCTTCACCACAATCAACATATTAGTACTCAGTGGTGCCAAAAATTAATTTTGAACTGTGAGGCATAGAAATAAAGGCATTTTTAATAAAATAAAAACATGTTTAAAAGCTAACAGGGCAGAAAAATCCAACTAAGGTCTCACAAAATATGTTCTCACATTAATCAACCTTCCAACTAAAAAAATATTGCTGCTATAGTAAATTTATGCTCTCCCTCCATCTGATTAGAAACTGTTGAACAGGAAATCAGCTCCTCTCCAAGAAGCCACTGAGGAAAAAACTTCATTCCTAGACTTTAAACTTAATTACTGCATGAAATTAAAAAAAATGCCATATGAAATAAGTTTTAGTCACTCTTTCAGAAAAATTTTCATCTTACTCTTAATTCTAGAGTCATTACTGGATTTCTTTATAGTATAAAAGATATATTTGGACTTATGTATAGTACTCAGAAGCAAAAAGGAACCAACATGAAGGGAAAAAACCCAAATGGATTAATTTCTCACAGCTCAATTTCCCCCTCATCTTTTCTCTCTCCTTCTTCCTTTTTAGAGTTTCCCTAAAAGTTCTTCTCCCCTCGGTCTTCCTTTTTTAGCAAATAGGTTTCTTCTGTTTCTTCTTTTGGCCCCTTTCAATCAATTACCATCAGTCCTGGTTAACAGTGGAGTTTTCAGTTGACTGGAGCTTAGCAAGTGTCATCTACAAGAAGGGCTGGAAGACAGATCTGGGCAACTACAGGGCTGTGAGCCTGACCTTGATGCCAGAGAAGGTTATGGAGCAGATCACCCTTAGTGCCATCACGTGGCACATATAGTACAACCAGGGTATCAGGCCCAGCCAGCAGGGTTTGTGAAAGGCAGGCTTGACCAACCTGATCTTCTATGACAGCGTGGCACACTTAGTGGGTGAGGGAAAGGGTGTGGATGTTGTCTGCCTGTAAAGTCTCTCACATTGTTTCCAACATCAGTGTCCTGGGGAAACTGGCTGCTCACAGCTTGGACAGGTGCACTATTCAGTGGGTAAAAAACCAGCTGGATGGCTGGGCCCAGGGGGTGGTAGGGAATGGAATTACATACAGGTGGGGCCAGTCACCACCATATGCAGGTACCAGTTCAGTGACTTCATCTAGTTTCTTCTGGACTAACATGTGATTATCAAAAAAAAGTGCAATAGAGGCTGGAAAAGCAATAAATATATGTAGATGCTAAGCATGTATGAAAGGGGATATGGTATTGAAAGTGTCTGAATATTAAATAATGTTGTTTCATCTGAAAATAACAGATTACTATTCATAATTTGATAGATTAGAGGGAAAGGGCAAGTATAACCAAACCTTTACAATCCATAATTTTACATTACTTTACATACTTTTTCATTACATTACTTTTAATTTTTTGTTTTCCTGTGCCAAAAAAGAATCTGATTGTTTAGAAACATGAAATCAGTTTCTCAGCCCTCTGTGGGATTCATTTGCAATCAGCCATTTCCATTCAGAAAATATTCATTCAATACCCCCTCCCCCACCACACACCAAAAAAACCCTTCAAACAAAACATACCATACATCAACTTTAGAACATGCAGTGAGAGCTTTTAAAATTGCAAGCAGTCTGTCTTTTTTTTTGGATAGTGATAGGAACAAGAGCCTTTTTGGTTAAGCCCTGCCGTTCTAGGCAATCAATAAAGAGAGATTTTAAAACTTAGCAACATAGTTCACTTGCAAAGAAATATACATTTAGAATTACTGAAAAAGCTACAGGTAAAATAGTATAGATCCCTACTTACTTGCATGAGTAAAATTTATCTTTATGTGTGCTATTTTGCAAAAACCATGCATCAGTGAAACATAAAATTCTGGGGAAAAAAAGCGGAATTAGCAAGGGAGAAGGGGAGCAGGTCGTCAGAAATTCATGTTTCCCAGAGACAAAATTAATAAAAGTTATGGTATGAAACCAAAGCAATTATAACATCTAAATAAGACAGTGTCTAAATGGAAAAACAACTGAAAAAGGATAGCAAAAAAGTAAGAAAAAAGAAAAAGAAAAGCATGCCATCCAAACAAAAAGAAATTTTACAGGAGTAGCACTAGATGATCAAAGAAGGAAACTAGTCATAGATGATCAATATGCTGCAGATCTAATTCGTTTTATTCTTGACAGTCCACATAAAAGGAAAGAAGATAACGTCCTAGGGACTGAGGCATGTTTTCTTCGGTTTGGGGGAGCAAATTGTTCAAAGTATTTATCCTCATCATAAAACAGATAAGAAGGCAATTAGAACTTCTGAAAGCCAACAGAGCATTAGACCCGGCAGAAGAAAGGGGAACTGTAAACCTTATAGAAACGATTTATGACAGCTTCCTGAGAACAGGGTATTACAAAGGGGCTGGAGAAAGAATTGATGCAGTTACCACATTCAATAAAGGAAGGAGCCAGGGAACAATTGCATTAACGTGTAGACCCGGACATAGAAAAGGCTCACTAGGAAAGATAAAAAACTTGTATGATACTGAGATGAGATATGGAAATAATTCGGAGAAAGGGAAGATAGGGAACTCACATTTGCAAAACTCATTATGTTTCTATCTGTTTACCCTCAGTATTGATCACCTACCACTAGAAAAGGGCACATGTAGTAAAGGCCATTTATCTGTGTTTGAGGCAAAAAGATAGTCTCCCCCAGATCTGTATTTGTGTGATTGTTACTCAAAGAGAGCAGTTCTTCCTAATAAAGAACCATGCACAGAGAGCTGCATCAGTCAGTGGAGCATGACTCTGTTGGATCCAATGGCAGGCTTCAACCTCACAGAAGCAGAAGTTAATTGAATAACCTGGCAGACACATTTGGCCACTTAAGAGAAATTTCAAAAGTGTCACAGGCATGAAGACATGTAAATAATCCTCAGAGATTACAGAACAACAGCACACCACCACTGAAAGATATATGAGTCACAACTCAGTGTTGACGGGACGCTTTCAGAATTGCCTTTAGTAAGCGCTTGTATAAATGCAGACAACCATAACTTGAAGTTATTTGCATGGTCAAGGGGAGATAAGAGGGGAAAACATTAAAGGGATTAATTTGTTTAAGGTCAAAAGACAAAAAGCCGTAAGTGGAGGTGTATAACCCCTTCCCTTTCTACCTCAAAACACTACACCAAATTAATTCCTCTAAATTATGCTGTTAATTTACTCTGGACATTAGTTTGTTTTTTTTTTTTTTTTAATTTGTGCTTTCTGTTTATAAAGATTTGATAGCTTCAGAGACTGAAATATCTCTAGGATCAGGAGGTCAGAAATGCCTACGTGTACTTTTCTATTTATGCACTTAAAATCCTGAGTGCAAAATTTGAGCTGCCAAAAAAAACCCCTGAAAACACTAATTTTCTTGCCATTATGTGATTTGGCACATGGAGTCTTCTCTCATGCCATTTCACATTACAGGTAGAGAAAAGCACTATAGAAACATACACCTGGAGGATATTTTGTCAAAACAGAAATATGAACATTTTCAGCAAAATGAAGCTTAGAAATGCATAGCCACAGTCATGGGAAGAAGCAGAGCCACAAGACAGCCTTTATATTTGAATAATGTATAATCTTCAAAGGCCTTCCATTTTCTTATCAGCAAGCCTGTGCACACTCTTGTCCAGAGTTTGTCACACAATTTATCTTTTTTAAAGGGGGAAAGAGCTTCTGTGGGAAGTGCTGTTAAAAGACCAACACATTTCATCATACTGAAACAATTAAACAAATACTACTATTTTTAGTTTCAGTGAGAGGTTTAGTTCATCAAGTGGCACTTCTAGCTGTTCTTATCACCATGTCAGGCTCTGATTATGGACAACATTTCTGATCATCAGAAAATTAAAATAAGCTTGAAACATACATCAAGGAATCATGGAGTTGTTTGGATTGGAAGGGACCTTACAGGTCATCTAGTTCTTACCCTTCTGCTGTGGACAGGAGGTTTCTATGAATCTACGACGGGAATGCCACCCACTACCCCAGGTTAATCAAAGCCCCATCCAGCCTGGCCAAGAGCAGTAATGAAAAAGAGCTGGATCCACTGAGGAAAAGAAATCCAAAAGCAAAGAAAGATTTGCCAAACAAAAAAATGCTCACACAAGCACCAACAAATTGGAAGCTGGTATCACATTTTTCTTGTATTCTCTAAGTGCCTAAAGTATTTGTGTACTAAATCCATGTACCAAGATCACAGCATGAGTTTTCATATAAGGTCATACACCAATTAGCACACAAAATCAGCAGAACTACACTTACCACAGAAAAGAAAAAGCAACCTCAGAAAAACGATTAAGTGCGCTGAATTGGGAAAGTAAAGACATATGGGTAAGAGCAGTGCTCAAAGTTCAGTACAACTCATTTTGAAATGTAAAAGCTGTGAGAAGAGATACAAAAAAATAGCCATATTAGCATCTCAAGTATTTTATAGGGACAGCTCTTTGTAGCTCCATTCTGAATAGTTGTCATCTGCCATTTAATAACTGTGTATCCAGAACTACACAATCAACCTTGCTGGCTCTCCACTTTTTATTCATAGCATTTTCTCATGGCCTTTGAAAGCATTGATTGGACAAAAAAATTAACACAGCTGGCATTATAAGCACTCCACAACCATCAGGAGCACACTTGCTGATTATATACAATAAGATCTAAAACAAGTAAGAGCTGTGATGTTTTTTGACCCAACGCAGCATAGTTAGCTATTAATTCAACTTCTGGTACTCTTTCTCTGCACAGACGATTTTTTTTTCTTTTTTTTTTCTTTTCACATGAAATTTTCAGTCTTCATTTTACCAGGTCAGACTGTGTCACCTTGGACAGCCTCAGGGGCCACTGAGCAATCAATTGCACAAAGGTTGAAAAAGCGACAGCAGGTGCGAACCGTGCTGTCTCTGATCCCATACAGTGCACTGCAATCATCCATTTCTTAAGGGTTCAAAAACTCCAAAGCTGACCCTGTGCTTTATAAATCATGCCACTTTTACAGAATTATCCCCTTCAGCTATTAAATGAATTGTTTTGCATATACATGCATCAAATCTTATTGTTCCTTTCCAAGCTTCCAAAGTGCACAGCTTACACGAGAGGGGAGAGAAGCTGAGAGAGACTTGGAAGATCATAAACCTCCCCCCCAAAAAGAACGAAACAATAAACAAAAAAACTCCCCACCAGCTACTATATTCTATATATTCTATCTAGTAAAAAAACATACAAAACAATGCTTATCCTCAGAGTTTATCCCATTAAAAGAGTTTCTGACATTATTTAAATAAAGCATAAGTTTCCCAAGAACATTCGGCTTGCAAATATATTAAAACAGATTTTTTTTTTCCTCATTTGATTAACATAAGCACAGGAAAATTCTGTAAGGCTGACCTTCAGGCAAAAAAAGGAAGTATTTTATGATTACTAACAGGATAAGGGAAGTCAATATATCAAGCTCATAAGGAAGCTTGCATCCATTTAGACACCCATCAAAACCTAGTTTCTGAAGCTTCCCCATCTATGTCTGTAAACAACTAGTTTACCAAACTAGTTACCAAAGAAACTAGTTTATGTTTAGGTATGTACCTAAACCTAAGTGTACCACTTCAGATGCATTAAGCAGAGGGAGACTACTTTATTGCTTATTTGCCGAATAGAGATGTTGAATTTTTCTCACTTGTGGGTATATGCACTCAGTCCACATGTATTGGCAAACAAGACACAAAGGAAATAGCATCATTATCTCCTACCCTATGATTAAGACTATCATCCAGGATGTGGGAGACCAGGGTGCAGTGCCTTTATATCTGCCTTGAGGTTTAGAATCCAAACCTCACCTATGCTTTTTTTTCATATGTTTTTTCCCCCAAACACCAAGCTGTGGGATACCTTGAGCAAGGGTGAAGACGTATGCCACTAAAGGGAGATATCCCATGACACTGACACAACATCCTCCTGTACATCTAGCATTACACATTTTTGGAAATTTCCCCCATAACATTTGTTTACATGGCATTTTGCAGGCAGGCACATGAAAATTCCACTCAAACTGAGCCAGCAGGACATGTGCCAGCTCTGAATGAAAAGCCATACTGTTGCATTTAGCACATCATTGAGCCTCAAATGATAAACTGCACTCAGTGGTAAGCAACTTTAAATCCTGGCATTTCTTAACTTTTCTTAACTTTTAACTACATAAAACCCAAAAATGGCTGCTTGCAATATATTAAGTAATAAGATTATCAATTTCCTCTGTTGCCCTTCCCTAGAATTTGAGCTAATGGTAGTAATAAAAGACTGGCTTTCATTTTGTGTCCCTGTCTGTTGGAGGAAAAGACACACACCTTGACAATTCGTTTTTCAGCTTTTTGTAAGACAGTAATGAAATCTGAGATCTGGAAGGAGTGGCTTTGCTGACAAGCAAGCCATACTTGATATGCCAGTCAAAATGATCCAGCTGCTTTGGAGAAAATGGTTAGAAAAATGAAAAGCTTAAAAAAAAATCACGATCTTAATGAAAATACTTATCTTTGACTTCCCTGTTCTCTCATGAACAACAAGGTCTATGAAAAGCACTTTCAAAATGTTCAAGATTCACAAAGAGAACCGATTATTGCTGTCAATTACTTGTTTACTTCAAAGGATTTCCTTTGACAGACTGAAGATTCAGTCCATTTAGAACCTAAAAAGCACCTTGGAGAAAGTAGTATGATCAATCACTCAAGAGTTACAAAGAAATGAAACTAAGACCTGCCTAAGCAACTTTAATTCAGCTACCTGTGTATGTATGCACAGGTCAGATCCAACAGGGAAAGGAGCTCAGCATTTCACAAAGATACTTCTCAAAGCAAGGGCTAGTATTCACTGCAAAATTATTACCAAGATACAACCACCCTTTCTAGTTTCCCTTGAGAAGTAGCAATAGCTTGTGCATGTTTTTGGAATTTTCAATTTGTCTATATGAAAAACAAGTTTCACTACACAAAGCAGTGATATGTGCACTTAGAACCAAATTCCAAATCACCAGTCCAACATTGCCCTCACAATATTTTGTGTAACATTTTGTATATATTTCAGCAGCAGGGCTGTCATTGAAAATTTCTGCTTACTGTTAGGAGTCTGAGCCTTGCCCAAGGGTCCTTTAGTTTAAGGCAGGTAGAGGCTATAAACGAGCCACAAGCACAAGTGCAAAGGCTCACATTCTGTTCTGAATGTGGTTGTTTTAGTAAGAGAGGGGGCTGAATCTGAAAAGAACCTCAGGAGTTCAGTATTACATGTATCATTTTATATCCAGGACAGATTTTGCAAGAGTCTTAATCTTGATGTGAAGTAAGAAAGTCTTCCTCAGATGAAACAAAAAATCCTTCAGGTGTTCATCTAAGTTAACCTTGTAACTATGGAGTTAATCTGATGTTGGGTAAATAGCTATTTATTTAGTTGTCTAACATTTTCTTGTGTAAATGTTGATTCCAGTCTAAGAGACTAGACACCACTGCATTCTTTTCCTGTGAATGTGGTAATTCCTCCAACTGAGGGAAGTAACAGCATTTCAGCTGGGAAAGCCTGAACCTCAGGACACTCCCTATGAGTCTGCAACACTCCCTCCCTCCCCTCATCTGTCCATGATGTTATGTTGCGTACTTTAATGATCACAGAACAATTTTTCATTAATGACCTCTGCCCATTCTGTATGTTTCAGACTTGGAGAGTGAATCAAGGCTACATATGCAGTACAAAAGGCTGTCTTCTGAAAGTACTCAGCTTGGCCAAAAAGCTGGAAGAAAAATTTGAACAAAGCTAGAATTGCAGAAAGAAGAGTCTGGTTTCATAGTCAAGGCTGATAAGTGATAATCTGGAGCATTTTTCTTTGGACCTGTCTCTGTATAACACTTTTAATTTTAGGGAATGCAATACAATGCCAAGTATATGGGGGGGGGGGGGGCCAAAAAAAAAAAAAAGAAATC
>VXAY01001005.1:207563-291503 GCA_013399855.1 Oxyruncus cristatus
CTAAGAAAAAAGTAATTCCAAGGCTTGGGCAGCTGAACACCCAAAGTGGATTATAGCACTGAATTGCAAGGCTTAATTCTGATCTATTAAATATGGGACCTATTAACCTGCTAAAAATGTTCTGAAAATATTAGTGATACTTGACTAACATGTGAGACTACTTAGATACCATTGTGGCACCTTCCACATAAGAAATTATCAGGAAGTTAATAAAACTATTTACTTAGCTAATTTTTTAAAAAGCACAGTAAATATGGTCAGATTTAGATATCAATTTGCTTTTTATTTCATCATCAGTTTTGTTATACAGAAGTAGCACAGCAAATAAAGGTAGCATAATGTATTTGGCCCTATGTGCAAAACTACTATATATTGCATTAAGGACCATTTTAAGAATGTTGAGTTTTACTAACAACAGAATCCAGAATTCCAAACAGTTTAGCTATTAGCAGCTAAAACAAACAGTTAGCACAGTCACCCTTGTTAGTTCTGATTAAGTTTTCAAAACCAGAAAAGCAACAGCAATTCTGGGGAGGAAGGTCTTATTTTTCTGTACCATCATTAACAAATTGAGTAAAAGCATTATTTTTATAAAATGTGGGTGAAAGCGAAAGTTTTACAAAAGTTGCCTTCACTGAGAAAGATACTTATCACTTCCTTAAAAGGTCAGTGAGTATTTTATTCTTAATCAAAATGGGCTATTTATTCTGCTAGCCTTTGTAATTTTATAATGTGTGAAAGTGTTTGTGTTTTCTACTGAAAGACTATTCAATTACATAAATCAGCTGTTGTTTTCTGCCTTTCCTCTTACCCCTCAGAAAGTAATTTTCTGGCTTTCCTTGATGTATAGAGCGGCGGAAATGTGAAACAGGTAAACCATAGTAACTCAGAAGTTTGATTTTGGTTTGGTGGTTTATTTTTCACAGACAGTTGCATGATTTTTTTCCAAATCTTGGTTCAAGATTCTTGAGAAGTAGGTCTGACTCTTCATATGTGCATCCCTTTCCAAACTTCCATAGACTACATCCAGGTAAGAATAGGCCATACTTTCAAAACTAGAATGAACTGAACCAAAACAGAGATAAACATATACTGTTGAATGACACACAAAGGAAAACACAAGGAAAACCAAGTTGACACTTAACATGTAACCACAAGACTCCATTGCACAACTCTGGACACCTATGCAAGGTGACTGCTTTGTAACCAAGTTGCTCAAGCCATAGAAGAATGACCAAAATTTCAGTCCAAAGTTTACCAAAACATGTTACTACTCTCTTTTATTTATAAAAGGAGATTCAAGACTTATTGTTTTGAAGGCTTTTAGTCTCACACTGTTGACAAGCAATGTACCTCTTGGCAGCTCTTCACTATCCTGATGACCAGCTGAGAATCAACACACTGTAAGCATTTGTTTATCAGTTCAGCAGAATTACACAGGACCCAGTGAGCATTTGGCATTCAAGAATGCAGCTGTCTTTGTGGCAGGCAGATTTATGGACGTAATTTTTACAACTGCTACTTTTTGTGATCATTTGCAGTTCACTCGTCTGCTAAATACAGCACAGCCATTAAAAATGTTATCCAAATTTCTCTTCACTGCTGCAAGTCACTGAGGAGTCGTGGCTTCCTTTGTTGATAGTACATACAGCTTCAAGTGTTCCATGAAGGGATCAAACTGGCCAAGGGTCTGTCTATCTCTGCAGTCCCTGCAAGGGCTCTCCACCCTGAGGACTTGAGCTTCTGCATAAGAAGTCCCTTTGATCTTTCTCAGTCAAGCTTTCCTACATGTTTCTTGCACTCCATTATCCACAGGAGCCATCTCCTCTCCAGAGCTGGAGTGCTTCCAGCTGGGACCTGTGGTCTCCACCAATTTATCCAACTCTTGCCTCAAGATCCCCTCCCTACCTGAGATTTTGTCAGTGCCTCAGGCACACTCCAGCTCCACTACTCCATTTCATGGCCCCCCTCTCCAACCCCATCCACAGCTTTCCCAGCCTGGTGGCCCCAGCATAGTTCTCTCAGACCCATTGTTGTTGGTCTTCCACCTTAGCTCAAGACCTCTTGCTCCCATCCTGCTTCCTTTGGAGCTGCAGCAGCCCCTTCACTTCTCCAGGTGAGGAGGCAGCTGTGGTGGGCTGGAGGCGGGGCAGTGGCTGCTGCTCAGCCCAGCCCAGCCCAAGCAGCTGGGAAGGGCTAAAGGTGCTCCTTACCCAGACTACTCTCCAGACCCAGGGTTTCCTGGAGTGAAGCTGACCCATACCCAGCTTTCAGCCTCCTCTTGGGTTCCAGCTGCTTGCAGAGGAGACCTGCCACAGCATGGATCTCAGCAGCTCTCCCCACCACACACAAGTGACCAGGGCTTGTCCAGCCCCAGCCAGACCCCATGACAAGCCTGCCCATTCCAACACCATCCTGGCTATGGCTCTGAGCTGCCACGGGCCACAGCTGAGCCCCCACAAAGGGCTGAGGGACACCCACTGCTGTAGGAAGGCTAAATCTGGAAGATGTTCTGGGAAGAGCACGTCCATGTGGAGTGCACCCTGTCCCCAGCATGTGAGACAGATGACAGGAAGTCCACATCCCACCAAAACCAACTTTATGTAGTGCTGGTCCAAGGCACCTGCAATGTTTGAAGCCACATCCACACATTTTACTGAGCATCTGCCTGCAGTGTGGGAGTGCAGATGAGCAGCCAGCAAAGCCCATGGCGCTAGAAATCTGTTTTGCTTGAACTGAGGGCAGAAAGGCCACATGGCAGTTTTCCAGCTAGAGCAGAAAGGGAGTGAGGGGACACATCCAGAGGCCCCAAACACATCGTTCTTAGCTTTTCTTCCATTAAAATTTGTGATCATCACAACTGCAAGAAGTGGCAAAAACAGCATAGCAACTTCACAAATCTGGGGGAGCTGCTTTACGGAAAGACATTTGTCTTCATGATTGAGACCTTCCTTGGGCTGATTAGGATAAGAAAGGTAATAAAAACCCCAAACCCAATCCCATGGAAACAGATTCAGGACATCCACCTTTAGCTTTATAATCTTACCAGGGACTGCAGTGAGCAACCAGTGCTGAGCCAGCTTCTTAAACCTCACTGAAAAATGAATTGGAATATTCTCCCCTTTTATTTTCTTTTTGCAGCTGGTACAAAATGCAGCTTAATATCTTTTCCCCTTTTAATTAAATACACTGGTTAGCATTCTATTTCACAAGGCCTCTGAGCAACATATTGATACATGTATTACAGCCATCATACTTTCCCCTCCTCTCTAAAAAATCAGTTACCAGCCCTATCCTTGACAAAATGCTTGTGAAGAATAATACATTGGAAGTCAAATGTTATCTGCTAATTGACAGGATGGATTCAACAATGTAACCTTATCTTAGGTAGATAAACTTCTAAGGAAACTGAGCCAGAATGGCCAAATGAGATGTTTAAGATTCCTTTTTGCTGCAGAGGGTGTTGTTTTGATAGAGCATTTCAGTAGCAAAGGCTAAATGTGAAAGAGAGCAAAAGAGAGGCTCAGTCCCTTCGGTTGATATTCTTTCCTATCTCAGTACTTTTCACAATAGGAAAAAATACCTGAGCAGGTCTGTAATTATGGCAGTAGAAAAAATGTTAAAAATTTGTTTCTTTTAATTCTTAGATTTTATATTTGTTTTTACACGTCAATAAATAATTCATAAAACTAGCCTAAAGTTAGCATATTTAACATACAACGTTAAGTTACAGATGTGAAATTCTCATTAAGGATTCACATTAAAGTATCTGATCAAGGACAGCAGTAGCATACACCGAATATGAGATCCCCAGATATGTGAAAGCAGAGAAAGAGGAGAAGCACCACCCATGGAGGAGGAGATGATGGAGGAAAGAGAAATCCTGTCCCAATGTGTGTAGATTCTGAGTGGATTCTGAGGGATGAAAGAGCGTCCTGCAAATGGACTGGAAACTTTTCATCCACACATTGTCAGGTATGCATGTTGTCCTGCCCCTACTTCTGATCAGTATTCAGAGATGTAGGCAGGGACCCTACCAACTGCACTGCACTTCTGTAAAATTATTTGTTCTGACCTCAGAACAAATGTGGCAATAACTTAAAATGCATTCTCAACTGACATTTGCCTCCTGAAATTCCAGTTAACTCTAGGTCTGTGTTTTTTCACAGGTACAAGTGGAAGACCTTTCCATATGTCCAGAACTGGTTACCTCACACTAAACTTGCAGACAGAGCATTACTCAGAAGCATTAGTTAGCATTCGGGCAGGTAGATTCTACACAGGAGACTGACCTTCCATACAAAAGATAAATCATACTGCGAGATGGGTTTTCAAACAATATGAGGGGTAATTTTATTATGTTATAAACACTGCAAGAGAGTGTTCATTTGTAGACTTTGATATCAAGGTGGGGAGAAGAATAAATAAATATACTGATTTTGATGCAGATTAAGATCAAGTTTCCAAAATCCATGGCTTATGCCTTATCATCCAGGCCAGATCTGATCGCTCTGTGCGGTCATAGCAACTGAAGCCTGGCACAGTTGCTGGCTAAGCCTTTGCTTCTAGCTTCCAAAACACTTCCTTTTCTATCTCAAATTGTGATCTGATAAATTTATTCTAAACAGGATTACTAAAGAACTGAGATTATTTATTTACTGATCTTGCTAGGTCTTCTCTGAAAAGGCCTTCTTCTTTGTAGAAATTGCATCTTCCCACTCTTGAGGCAGAAATACATAAACATAACCTTTCCAGGACAGATTTCAGTAATTGTCTGACTGACAGCTGTATGACCTCTGAACATAAACTGTGTCCTGCAGCCTGTCCAGCTCAATGAAAATGTTAGTCCTGTCCAGAAAAAGAAGAAAATAAATGATGTGTGGTGCTTAGGTTGTACACCAATTTAAGGGATGCAGTACTCTTAAATGTACACCATACCACATTCTGAGTGGCACAGTTTCCTAAACTGGACATGAACTCCCTCTTTATCCAGGCCAAATATTTCAGGAAACAATCAACTCACTAGTGCTGTAGTGAACCTTGTTCACTGTGGCTGACTGAGCCCTTATAAATCTGTTCGAGATTCCATCCTGATTAGTGCATGCAAATGCTCTTACACCATTCTAAGACAAATTAATAGTGGAGGGAACACACAGAAGCCATCACCCATCCCTTGACCTAACTGCTGTTTGTGGTGAAGGGAAGATGGCCAGAAGGGCGTCACTTCCTCCAGAATGACAGACTCAGCTTAGTAATGGCCTTCTACAAGACTCTCAGACTGATGTCCGACTGACTCAAGATGAGGCTTACAAAACTAATCCTAAGTCTATTGCAGTAAACCTCCACAGAAGAGGATCCAGAAGAATCCTGGATCTTGGTTCCTATAACAAACAAACAAACAAAAAGAAGTAATAAAAATAAACAAGGCCCATTCAGCATTCTACAGAGAATACTTAAAAGTGCCTCTTGTACATCAGGCATCTTCAGACAGAACAAGGAAGACAGAACTCAAGAGGGAACAGTTTTGTGGTATAGCAGGGAAATCAGAGAAAGGAAAATCCAATGCCTCAGATAAAAATGGTGTGCTTTTCCTCAAGAAATAAACTGAAGAAGTGTACAATAGAGAATTATAATAGCAGTGTTGGCTTCAGAAGGAAGTTCAGGTGCAGAAGGCGGTTCAGGTGCAGGAAAAGTGCATTTTAAGAAGACTGAAGGGAATTTTGTGTGCCAGGAATTCTACAGTCATCATGGGTGATGTTAGCTTTCGTGCAGCAGGAAAAGGAGAGAGAACCACAATAGCATTTGTTTCAGTGTACTCAGTTTGTCATTATAATCCAAAACACAAATGCTCTAGGAAGAAAAAATAATACTAAAAGCTGAAAAATAATGGGAAATGTATGAGGTTATAACTTGTGGTGTAAATTTATGGGGGAAAAGTCAACAGCCTTGCAATGACAGAGAAAATTACTCCATCTTTGACTTCTGATCTGAAGGGCAGTAAAATTTTGTGGTCAAACACAGATAGAAATGCCCATACTTTTAAAACAAATAATTGTTTTTTGAATCCTCATTTGTAAATAGAATAAAAAAGAAGAACCAAAATTAGTAAATAGCTTATAAAAATATTTAAGGGTTTCTGTACTTTCTTTAACATCTTACTCGTAACAGTAATGCTTATTTTTGTTAAACCAGAAACTATATTTTAACTCAGAAACAAGAAATATCTCCTGGGACTTGACCAGAGATTTCCATAACAAATTATTTTTACTGTACCAAGTAAGAAAGGAATTACCTCTCAGCAACAGTGACCTATGCGCCAAGTTTTCTGAAATCACTTTCTTCTTTACATTTAAAAACATCATGGCTTCAGATGAACTTCAGATAAAACCTTAAAAACTCAATGCAAGAAGGACATTTATTGTTATTATTGACTGGCTGTTAATGAAACAATTCCATGAAGTACAGAATATTTTTGCTGCCATTAATTTCATTCTTGATCTACATTACTGCTTAGGCTAAAATATTATCTAATAATGTACATGACCATGTTCCTGAATTTTCATTTTCCTTACTTCCTTATTTGCTTATATATGACAAACATTGCTGCCGCCAAGGACAGGATTCTAGCATAACTTGAAAGGAAACACCTTATATATATTTTGATGTAACTGACAAAGTAAACGTTAAGCATATAGAATTCTAGCAACTGTAAGTCAGGGAAGAGACAACTGTACCATGGGTATCAATCTTAAAAGCTGCAGTTTTATTTTACTAAATTATCTATGTTAAAAACAAAATCTGTGCCTGGTGTGGAATTTCACTGCATCAAGTGTTAAAATATTTTTGTTTTCATTACAAGCAGGAGAATGCATGTAGAACAAGTGTTAAGAAACATGACAATAAATTAGAATATAATTTACAAAAGCAAAAATAATAATAATAATGTAACAGTGTACCACATTAATACTGAGTATAAAATAATAAGCAACTAATCACAATAATACAAAGGTAATTTCAGTCTGTATTATTAAGGATATCTATGTGACATTCACCCCATTATAAAGTTCCTAAGAAAATGGACTATTTTTGGATGTATACACCTTGAGGGATTAATCTCTAGATTTTTCTTTCTGCTTTGATCTTCTTCAGCCGATAGTATTGCTCGGTGGAAGTACTGGCACCAGATTCATTTCTGCATTTTGTATTCTCCTATTTGATTCTAGGCCTGTCATATTTATAGCCTGCACAAATAGTCCTTTTGTCACTAATAAGGAATATTTAGCTTAGGTTACATAGATGGCTACAGTGTAGCAGCAGCAATGAACTGTGCTGTGGAAACTGATTATTCTTCTCTGAATTAGGTTTCATATTTTAGTCTTAGTCTAAAGTGTTGCTTAATTTGTAAATCCACATACATTCTGTATTTTGTTCCCTTTAACAATACAATTCAATGTTGCTCCAGGGAGTTCTTTAAATTCCATTCTCAGTGCTGTTACATTGCAGAGTAAACATCGGAATCCCTGGTGTTCTAGCACCAGTAAGAGAGCAAAACGTGTCTTTGGAAACACTCCTTACAATTTTAATGTCCTAAGTGAGGTAAAAGAGGAAAAGGTTTCTTTAAATACACAGAAAACCCTTTTCTTGTTAGCGAAAAGACACATTAGCTGATAAACAAAATGATGCCCTGGAGAAAACCAGACCCTGATACAAAGAGGCTTCTTGCTCAGGGAATGCCGTTTAACAACCCCTTATCCTTTCTTCATATTTCTGACCTAGCCAGGGCACGCTAGCACCAAGACGTTTTGTCAAAAGGATATAGAAAGTCAATTCACTTAACAGAGAAGGACTGCATACTGCCCTTACTCCCTATGTGCAATTCCCAGAGACTGGGATTTTTTATCTACCGGTGTCAGTTTTAACAGAAGTTGTTTACATGGTGATGAGAGCAACAGACAGTAAGCACATGTAAATACACATAAGCCAACTGTAAATTAATTCCACTGGTCACAAGTGTATGAAAGTGGAAATACTAGCAAGAGGTAGCAGATGACAGGAATTTGATGGTCATGAGTACAAGGGCTACGCAAAACCCCACGGACAGATTGTCAATATGTTTGGGGGATTTCATAGTATGAGTCCTGTTAACAGTATCTATTGTTCCATGTTAATTCACATTAGTAAATAGTGTGCAATATATTTGGCTTGTTATTGGTAAAATACATTGGTACACTTCAATCTCATATTTTGAAATTATTTTTCACTGAAAAGATTACTTTTCTTAAAAAAGTGCTATTTGAGTTAGAATTTGTAACACATTATTGTTCACATAATTTTAATTGCATTACAACAAAGGAGGCATAGTTGGACACAAAAGCACATTCATCAAGTACCTGCTGTAAAATGCAAGTGTTCAAGTACAATATATTAATATAAACAAGTACCTACTTTCCTTATCTCCTTGTTGAGTCTGTTACTGAAAAGCAAAGGTGAAGAGGAGCATGACAATTAACTTCCTTATGCTAGATTCCTGATTGTAGCTTCTCTAAGTAGTTTGGTTTAACTTTTAAAAATGCAACTATTACTAAAATATAGTAATATGAAATAAGTGGAGTATGGCAGTGAATAGTTAAGGCATCTAGCCTCTAATCCAGAGGCATGAGTTTGTTCCAATCTCATGCTGAAAGCTGTCCCCTGCTTTAAATATGGTCCAGCTTTAAATATGCACCTGGTCATTTAGGGAAAGGTTGACAGAATTCATTCCATCCACCCCTTTTCCAGTGTGCCTTACTCCTGATAGTCCAACAGGCCTCTTGGCTCAAGCACACTTCTGACTTGAACAGAATTTAGATTCCTCCATGAGTCATTTATTCTTTGGTTGTAATCCTTGCCCACTCAGATGTGGTCTCCTGAACAGAACATTCTCTTTTCTTTTTTTCCATAAAAAATACCTCTGCTACGGTATCAAAAAAGGGAACACTTGGAATACATTCAGCTGTGCAAAGGATTGTTGCTATTACACAGTGGGCTTATCTTTTGCATTCAAATTCCTTAGTTTTGGAGAAGCAAAAGTAACATGTAAACCAGATCTAGATGCCCACAAAGTTGTTTCTTCTTTGTGGCTGGTGTTGTAAACAACAGTGAGCTGGAGTCGAAGTGTAAGTTCTAAGCAACCTGTATGGTAGAAGGGAAGGAGCTGGCAATAAAGTCTTCACTTCTATTGGAGTCTGCCTCCTCCATGATATTGAAATATGTTCCCTTTCAGTGGAAATCTCAGTTTCACTTGGACAATGGTAAGATGGCTATAATCCTGCAATGCAGATTTCATTTTATTTCATAGCACACTTGTATTTTGTGCACCACTGCAATAACTGTTGCATCTCTTGAAACTAAGTCCCTCATGGTTATTCTATTTAATGTAGCTTTATATAAGGCTCACAGCAGTGTTCAGGAAATATGGATTACTCCATAGGGAATTAGGTGGAATGAAGGAAAAATAATTATTTTTCTAAAAAATTTCTTCTCCTTAAATAACATTTCGAAGCTCCTTTTATAATTTAAATTGTGGTGTTGTGTCGAGAGATAAAGTAGTTAACATTTTTAAGCTATGACTTAACATTTTTTTTTGATTCTTCTTTACTTCCATAGTAGACCAAGTCATAAGAACTACATCTTAAACAGTTTTAAATAGAAATGGATTCAGTGTCATTGCTAAGTCCATAATAAAAATTATTTTAATGGTCCAAGGAGGTAAACAGACTATTGGATTCAGTCAAAGGAACACAAATGTTCCACAGTAAGCTACTCTATATGTGTTGTGTGCATTTTTCTAACTTGGCATCCCCTCATTATACTGTGACCAGCACTTTGGATTAATAAATCCCACTTCACAGAAGTTAAAATAATATTGAAATCCTGTCAGCTGGGGCTGACCAGTGGTTATGTTTTCCACAGGGTAATGCATTTGCAAGGACATCAATCTCATTCCGCTGTGTGGCTCTCTTCGATGAACACTCTTCCACAATGGTAATAACAAGGCACATTCTTGTGCTTTCTGTGGGTCAGTGTCCTTGGCAGGTCTTGCAGCACATCTGTCTGAAGTATGCTCGACTGCAGAACTTGAACTTCAGCACCAATGGGCAATATGCCACTTTGTTCACATCTTTGCACTCTAATTATTGAGAACATAAAGAGAGAAAAAAATTAGAAATAAAAACTAAAGAGAATTTGACATTTAACATGCTACTCTATCCATCCTTCTTGCTTTCTTTATAATTACTCCTTCTAGTCCAGTCTAGTGCATACAATATATTTTAAAAAGCCATAAAAATGTTTGCAGGGCCTTCAGACATTTAGAAGTGTGCCCTCTTTGCCTTGGAAGAATTATCATTTTTTCAGATAAATAAACACTTTAGACAGCTAGGAAATGTAGTTTTTTTACAATACTTTTATAGCTTCATTCTCAGGAGTTATTCTATCCATCCATGAGAGGTTATCCAAAGTCTGACATGATTCACACTATCTGGTACCACACCTCAGCATTTTTAAGAATCCTTGAAACAGAATGTGCACTTCAGATAATAGGGATGGAGAAAATTACAAGTGTTATGAATAATGGCACCAACAGTGTGTGTTCAGTGACCAAACTGAACGGTGGATTATACTTTAGGCTTGGTTCCACACATCTACAATTTCTTTTATGCTTGAGAGAAAATGCATTTTTACGCCTATAACAGATAGGTAAAAGCTTTTTTTCATAGTTGTATTTTCCCTATATGCTGGGCTTACTGCCTCAGCAGCTTATGTCATGCTGGCAGGTAACTCTCCCAGGAAGGGAGAACAGAGATCAACTCACAGAGGAAGGTTTCCTTCTTTTGCATTCCATTCTGTGTAATGTATCTAAAATGACTTTGGGGGGACATTACAGGAGCACAGCAGGGAATGGAAAAGTTTGGTCCTTGTTCAGTTCTTATCCTGATACAGTGGATGTGGAGCTATATATAAGAGTCCAGGGGTACACTTAGGTTCCACAGCTCAAATATTGCTGCTGCAGAATTCCTCTTAACTAAAGTGAATATTGTGACATATCTTTAGTTTAAAGCATTTGCACAGTGCCTTCTAAACCCATTAAAAATGGGGCTTTGTCATGGAGCTTTGCTTCAAACATTGAAAGCTGGAAGAGATGCATATGGAGAAAAAGTAAAACTTGTAAGTTTGAATTAAAAAAATTAAGTGATGGGAAGAATAAAATTAGATTCATTTATAAGAATATTATTTGTCTCAAGAAAATGCTGTAAATTTTTACTCTTTTAAGGTTGCATTTGATACTGGATTCTTTCCATAATCTTTCTCAAATTACAAGAGTTTCAAAGAAAAAGTGAATCAAAAGGTAATGAACAAATATCAATACTTTGACCATTATTATATTTTTTATTGATTTGATAACTAGAAGCGATGACTGGAGGAAGCTACGAGACCGTTGTTCAAGGCACGACAGAACAACAGTCCTTGACTCTGAGATGTCTATAAACTAAATATTAAAGAGACAAGAGACACACCAAACAGGTAAAAAAAGGAAAAAAGCAATACTGAAACAAACACAATTGGCATGTACAATCCTAATCTCCTATCACATTATTCTTACTCTGGGACAGGTAGTTATGGACAGTGTGTTGACATTAGCAAGCATACTGTAGTAGCAAGTTGAGTGCAAATGAGAATTTTTAGTATTTGAACCCAGGAAAGGGTTCAAATATGAGGCTGAACTTATGGCTCTGTTCTGAACAGTATTTCTGATAATTCTAATATGCATGTTTTTAGCTAAGCAAGTAGAAGTCAGGAAATTATTTAAACTTTCATTTCATTAACACAGATACAGCACTTGCAATTTTTTTACTCTACCTACCCAACATTTTACATACTGCTTTTTTATTTTTTAATTCTTAGTTTGGAAACATAATTGAATGCCAGAAGAAAAGATACTGGGGTAGCTGGTTGAAACAGACATATTTCTGTACCACACATGGTCACTGTGTTTGACTGAGTTTCAAAAACTCTTTACAAAAGAGGTCAGCTCTTCCATAAATATTTCAGGTCCTCATGTTTGTGAAGACTATAAATATAGGAGAGACAGATGGTGAACTATAAATGAAGAGTAAAAATGTGCACTTCATCTCAACAAGATGTAAGAAGTTCACTCCCAAAAATAACCCTAGAACACACTGTATTTAGTCAAATACAAGTAAAGCCACAAACTGTATTTTTGCTAAAAGCAGGATTTGAAAATATCCTTTTTCATGTTTCTTTAAGTTATCCTTCCTCTTGAGTAAAACTGGACCAGTTCAGCCAATGCTGTTTGGACAGCAATGAGACAATATTCTGTACGTTGCCCACAACTTCTGTTTTAAAAATCAGCTTTGAAATAGATATGGTGGCTGAAGAAGTAGCCTGTTCTTCATAGGACTGTGGTTGAATGGAAGAGGTTTAGCAGAGCACTTTTTGCTCCTAGTAACTACTGTTAATAAGTTTCAGTAAGCTACATGTATTAAACTCTCCCTTTCTGAAGTTTGTGGCTAGATCAGACAATATTATGATATCAACTATCATTTTACAGTAACAAAATCACAGAACGTCACTGTGCCTCCAGTGAAAGAAACTACAAAGGTGTATCACGCAAAGAATAAGGAAAACTGAAATGACATAAAAAAAGACAAAATAGTTTTTCAGGTAAACTTTTAGATGGACCTTAGCAGTTTAGATTCAGCAGACACAGACTTAAGAGAATAAAATCATTCTGAATACATATCAAATCATATGGTAGGTGCTGCTTGTATTTCAATTTCATCAGCAAATGCAATGTTACCCTCATCAGGGCAGCCCATCAAAACCACATCTAAAATATTCTAAATCACCAATGAAAAGTTTTGAAAAAACAAAGAGCTAAAGCACATGTAAAACGTGACAAGATATACTGTAACTTTCTTTTAGTATTTAAGTAACCCCCCAATTTTTTTTTTTTTTTTTTTTGTGCAAACAACTCATTACTTTCCCCAAGAAAATTTTTCCAAACTTTACCAACATGATCATTATATTGCAGAGTGGCTCAAGCTTCCAAAAAACCCTCATGTTTTTAATCTGGTTAGCAAAACTAAATTGTTAAATGGGTTCCATAGGCTGCAAGCACCGGAATTTGGAAGCAAAGGGAATCAGGTGTGCTGGGGTTTGAAACAGGAAGCAAACCCACTCAGCTAACCTGACTCTGCTGCAAACCAATGAGCTGTCGCTGAAGTTGCTTTTGCCCCACAATGGAGTCCAAAGGACAAGGCAGTGTTATGAGGTGTCATGTAGACAAAGTCCACATGTGTGAGCAGGTACGCTTTGTACACCCATGCACTCCTGAGCAGACAAAGCCTCTCTCTGGGAGACCTGACTCCTTCCTTGAAATCCAAATACTGATAGCCAGGTCACAATTTTTTTCCATTAGATTCTTCCTAACCATGCTAATGAGCGTGGATGGCTGTTAGTAAGGAGCTGACTTGCTCCTGGCTCTCTCAGAGCACAGCCTGAAGAGCTGACATCCGTCTGGACCCACTGTGTGATTTTCAGCATTTTCTATTTGAGGATCCCAAGAATTTTCCAGTGAAGGTATAGGTCCCTAAAAAACACTACTGCCAACAGATGTACTGTTCATAGTTAGCCTGTATGGTTCTACTGCAAAGAAGTTTACGGCCACCCAGTGTACAGAGATCACAGACAGAAACCCCGACTGCATTCTTCTACAAGAGATTAGCATATTTTCCTGAAAATACTGAAGAATTACTAGTGTAATTACCATAAATAACAAAATGACCTTGTCATCTGGAAATTAAGAGGAGACTGGGACTAATTCATGCCCACTTATAAGTATTTTACTGCCTTCCTTACTTTGGACAAAAGTCAACAACTGTGTTTGGAAAGTAAATATCAGTTAGCCTGTGAGCTTTAAAGGGTAGAATGTTTCCTAGACTGGTAATTATCACTTAAAGATTACTTGAGAACACTAAACAATGAAATAAAAGGAGTAACACGAATTAGTAGAAATAATAGGACTATTACTAGAAATATATTAAAATAAGTATTTATAAAAATAATAGAAATAATAGGAATTAAAACAGCCCACAAAAATTGTATTATGAAAATGTTTTCAAATTACAACATGGGATGACAAGCCTCTACTTTAAATTAAAACTTCAGAGCAGTAAATTATAGTGCTCATATGTTGAACCATCAGTGTATTTCGGGGAAGATTTTAGTGTGCTACCATTTCATCACAGACATCTCTACTTGACAGACTTTTATGACAGTTTTGAATCTATGGCATGGACACAGATGAATACAGTAGGAACTGAATGACCACCAAACCCAGGGAGACTGTAGGACAAACTTGCCTTTAAAAAAAAAAAAAAAATCTATGGTCCCAGTCTTTCAACGAATACAGAACTTACTATTTTTTGCCACATTGTTGTGTTTAACACTGATAAATCAGGTAGAAGGTCAGTGGATAAAAAGTATGTCACGCTCCCACTGCTATTATGAACATTTCCACTGAAACAATAAAGAGACTAGAAAATCAACGACACAAACAATAGTATTTTGTTGATGACTTTGGCTATATATTTTAACGGTATTTTTTTAAACAAAGAACCTGTATTTAGGTTTCCATTGACTTTACCACTGAACTACAATGACTAATCAGAAACTAATTGTAAAAAAAATAATTTGCAGCCTGAGAGATGATGTCATATAGATTTTTACTAATAATTAAATGCAGTCATTCTGACCATGTCTCTTTATTCTTTTCAGAATAAATTACATTATGATGGCAAACTTACCTTCTGTGTTGGAAATGGGAGTACTGTCACATTTACTTTCACACTGCTGCATTGATGGAGGTCTAAGAGTTTCTGGACACTCACTGGATGCTTGTCCAGTGTATGAGAGGCACTGTACTGTTCTCATTTGTTGCCCAAGACCACACTGTGCAGAACACTAAAAAGTAAGAAAGATAAAAAATTTAGAAACTCAGATCCGATTTTTAAATATAGAGCAAATAATTTTCATAAAATGGTTTAGAATTTTTATTTTTGACAGTACATGTGCGCATTTGTCTTTCAAGGGAAAGAAAATTCAATGCCATGTTGACTCCCTGAAAAGTTCAGATTTGAGGTATAAGAATATAATTCACACTATTTCATATATCATTCTGAGTTTAAATGAATTTTTTTAAGAGATATAATCACTTTAGAATAAAGAAGAAAAACCAAAAAGAACAAGAATTCAAATCTGCTAGAACACCTTTTCATAAGGAAAATGTAAACTGACTTACAAACAAAAATACTTTGCTGTTTCAAAACATTTTTAATTTCTGTAACTAAATGGTTACAACTTTAGTACAATATCACCTTAACATAATTGTGCATCTGAACAAGTACCATAAAAGAAAAGCTGACTAGATTATAATATCACAAATGATTGTTCCATGGTTAGTTAAGCTAAAGTGTTTTATTGTCACAAGTAGAAGGTTACCCAGCAAACAGAAACTGAATCACTGAATTATTATTCTAAAAACAGGCCACTGATCACAATGGAGACACAAAAACATTAAGAAAGAAGGAAACTTAGTAAATCATAGAAACACTGCACAATGGAAGCACTATTCAGCCTGTCCTGTACAGTTTAGTTTCCTGTATGGTAATTCAATGTACCTTATGTACAATTATATTGATTTCAAAGAGGTTTTTTTTTTTTCAGAGACAGATACAGGTATGTTATTAAAATAGGAACTGGCTTTGTATTTCCATCATGGTTCTCAAGGAAGTTAAATGCAATATTAAAAATGCTACATTGTTGCATCCCAAATTGCATCCCATCCTTCCAAAAAACGTAGGAAGGACTACTAAATTCTTTTAAAGAAACTCATCCAGTACAAACTAGATTGTTCTCAGCAAATCCTTTATCGATTTGGGAGACAGCCATCATAAAGAATCACATTTCAATCTCACATAAACAGGGAAGAAGCTTTTGTTTCAGTCATGGGAATCGTCATTTATCTATTTCCAGTAACATATTCTAAAAGGTGCTAACGTAGGAAACTAACAGCAGTGAAGACTGGCATGGACTATCTCACCTGTCCCCAGTCTCCAGTGACCCAGCGAGGAGGAGGACATCGGCCTAAACTACAGCGGATGCGCACTGGCGGTTTGTTTTCATCCTGGCATTGCGCGGCTGGAAAGGTTTTTAAAAGATCGCTACTTTTGCACAGAACAATTCGGTGTTTGAAGCCCGGGCCACACTTTGGTGTGCACTGAAAAAGTATTGATACAAATAAATAATTAAAGTCTCAGTAAAAAGCCAATAAAACTGTCAGAAATGTTATTATGTAAAACAGTAAAATATATTTTTGATCTTATAACTAAACTATAATCATATGATAATAATAATAATTTAAAAATATTTGGAAACACAAGCTGACTGATGATTACTTTATTAAGTACAGGCTTTTCTAAGTTTTAATTTTCTAAAAGTAGATTTCCTTCTCCATTTATATTGAGCCTATGGTGTTACTATTTACTTCTACATACATAAGCCGTTATGTTAGGCTTAAGAAAAACAGCAGCCAAGTAGAAAGGTCTGCCACATGTAACACTACTATGAAACAAACCTGAGTGTGCATTTCAGAAATTAAAAGTAATACTCTCTGTTCTCTACATGACCCTAATACAGCCTTTATCCACCTACTCACAATGAACACATTTTTTCTAAATATACATAACGGAAGATAAATGCTTTATTTGACTCCATATAAACCAGATTATTCAGATATATAGAAATATTGTACCCTCTCCTACCTCTCCTTTCCCATTTAAATTTTACTTTGTTTTCACACAGTTCTTGTTTTTCCTCCTTTTATCACTCTTGTGCTGTTCTAACAGCAAGCAGCTAATAAATCATAAGCAGGCCTGATCACCTCTGTTTTCCCTCATCTTCCTTCATATTGGTGTCCCTGCCATGCACCTTCCTTTTTGGTACTGACCATTAACTGCCATGTACAGTAGCACAACTGCAGAATGGGGTAGAGACAAGTGCAAACCAAATTAAAACTCCAGACCTTCAGTCCCTCTTTAATAGGAGATATTGCAAGCACAGATTTAGAATTCCCTACTGGCATGTTAACCTTTATCCCAAAAGCACATCTGCAATATTTGGAGCAGAATCAATTTCTGATAGCATAAGTTTTACATACAGATTATGCTAAGCCTTTCAATATGCCTTTAATCTTCAGAGACAAAACATTATCTGGGAAATAATACTATGTGGCACTGGAGCGATGTTCAAGAGGTCGCATACCATACATCCAAAACAAGTCAGTATATAAATGGGGAAAAAAGAAACACCCCCAATATTAATTTTAAAAAAAATTTACTTGAGTGATGCAAACTTCGCTGTTTGTATGCCAAATTCTGAAGCACCTTTGACTAACCTACAGATATTTTAAAACAGTTCCACAGTATTACATAAGGATATACCTATGAATATGTAAAGATTTATATCTATATATCTACATATACCTCAAAACAAGATCCTTAAGGAAATCTTTCAGAGGGAGGCACCTAAACTAGTCAACACTAGTCGACTTGGGTTTATCCCAAATCTTATCTCCACTTGTACTTAGGATCTTAAACTGGGCTGCAAAAAGATGAGTCCTGCAATTGGAGTTTATAATTCAGAACTTCAAAATGGATATATAACCACTAAAATGTAACCTTTTATTTCTTACTCTATTCTATTTTTGTCTGTCAAGGTACGGCCTCCTTGTCTACAGTAGTTCAGTGTTCAGAATTCTCATACAGACTAACTAGGTTGAAACATCCTCACACTGAAGGGACTTTAATCCCACATCTTGTGTACACTAAATGCCTGCTACTATAAAACTATGAAGGAGGGAGGTAAGAGAAGAGAGGTCTCTGACAGAACTACGAACATAATGATAAATAGAGGTCAAAGAAGAATGACAATGAATATGTGAGGTCTTCAGTGTCATGATCATGACAGTTGTGGTCCAAATTCCAAGGAATTGGAATGCCATAAAAGCATTCCATGCAAAATGCATAATTTTTTAGTAGGAAGAAGAACCAAGAGCCCCTTCCTAGCTGAATACCTAAAAACCACGTCATTCTGTCAAAAACAAACAGAAAAGTGACAAGGTTGAAAGGACTTTGTCAAAATGTCAAAACTCAATGTGCCCATGCAGTTTCATAATTCCTAGAATATGTCAGCAAACAAGAAAGACTTTGGGGACCAAAATTTGAATCTAGGAGCATCCGTTTTCTCGTACTGCTTGAAGACACGTTCTTTTATCTAAGATGCCATCTGAGGTAAGTCTTCTTTCAGCAACTAGAACCAGAAGAAAAAAACATCCCTATACTCTTTTTTGTGTAGTTATAATAAAAATTCTACTAAATAAAATGGACTACGTGTGGTTCTCAGAAATGAAATAAGGAAATAGGTAGTAATACCGAATCACTACAAATAAAAAACATAAGTCAAATTTAACAAAAACAGTGTATGTCTCCAAAGCAAATGCAAGACAAAATACCCAGAGAAACCAAATGAGGAAGAAGTATCTTCCCTTCTAAATGTTTCTAGAATTTCTGACTCCTTACCTTGAAGTCATGAGCACAAATAACGCAAATTAAATGCCCTTGTCTGATTAAGGCTCTTCTTAAGAAATATTTTTTGCTGGTTATTATTATTATTTAGAAAAATATAAGATAAATAAATTATAGTGGGTAGATTAATTCTGTCAAAGCTCAACTAAACAAAGTCTGAAAATCTTTATGGCAAAACTAGAATTACCTGAGAATGACTACATTCCAGGAGGCTAGACAATGTTAGCTTTCATTTCAATTTGATAAAAGCACTTTTACATTTTCCTGAGGACTTCATTTAATCTTTAGGTTTACAAAATGTTTTTGTTCCTCTAACCCAAAAGATCCATAATTTCTTTTTAATTCTCTCTGAAAACTTAAAAAATGCATAATTATACTGATTGCCAACAAGTACATGAGCAGATAAAGGAGTTCTGTAATTGTTCTATTTATATTATGTATTACTTGTTTTGAGTATTAAAAGAAAACTTTTCAGGTTGCACTCCAGAGAAAATTAGCAAGGCTTTCCATTGGTTTCAATGGAAGGAATATTATTTTCTTTTTTGAGTTCACTCTTGTTTTCATTTTCATGTTTCTGTCAGAAAATCATACAAACATACATTTAAAAATGTTTACACGTATTACTACAGGGATTTTAATACATTATATTTCTGGGAACGATGAAGAGAAAAGAGAAGCTATTTTTCCCATTATATTAAACTGGTATCATCAGTCAAGACAGTCTGCCAAGATACAAACAAAATTCATACCAGAAAGAAGCTGGCACTTTTTCACAATCTTGATTAAAAACCATCACAACCAGAAGTTTATCAGAGTTTGAATCGTTAGATTAGAATGATTTTGTTCAAAATCATAACACACTTCTGCTGCATAAAAGGCTGAGTATGAAGGCCTTAAAAGTTGTTCAAGCATGAGGACGGCAAACAACAGGAGAGTGAGAATATAAGCAAAAGCACTTGTCTAATAAATAAAAACAAAACAAAAATTCAGAAATTCACATATTTTTGAAGATTTTTGAAATAAAAGCTCACTAAATGGCATTCACTTATAGTTCCTCACAGAAAAAAAAGTTGAACAGTATAGCAAATTAACACATTTTTCTTTTGTTTCAAGTATATATAGCAAGTGTATATAGTAATAATGAAAAGAAAAATGTCTACAGAAGTTGTTTCTTCAGCTAAGAATAACAGATGGAGAACATACAAACGTGAAATTCAAATAGAAAGCAGATAAACAACAACAGCTTCCATGACAGTTTACTACACTGTAATGCTCAAAATTAACTGATTCTACTGAAACTACCAACACTAGCAGGTAGCACAGGTGATTAACTGACTGTGATGCTGAAGAGGTATGGTCTACAGAAAGAACTGAACAACCATGAAGACATTAGTAATTGAAATGTAGTGAATTTTGGCAGTATGACATGCAAGAGGACACATTTAAAAAAAATTAAAAAAGGAGGATTAGGATTTCCGTATGTTAACAGAGTGTAAAACAGCTTTAGGTAACCAACATGTTATATCTGTGGAAGAGAAGCAGCTTGTTTACGGTATACTGACACACTGTAGGTTATGGGCATTTTCATTAGAGGCAAGAAACAAAACGCTGAGGCACAGGCGAAAACTCCTCTGGAATAATATATTCATTTAACTCTAGTCATCCATTCGAAAAACAACTTCAAACTAAAGCATGAAAGAAGAATGTGATCAAGATTAATTAGTTCATGATGAATAGCAGCTGGAAAGGAAGAAGCACTGTTTCAGATAGCAAAAGCAAACAGGTATAAACTGGTAGGAAAATAGAACATTAGAACACTTCTTGCAATTCAAAAGTTGAAGTTCAGTAATATTTTTCCAAGAAGCAACGGGACAAACCCACAAATCAACTAATTTTAAAACACAGTTTGATCGATTTATGAAACCAACCATATTAAATGGCTGCATTTGAAAGCAAAGACACAGACATGGAAACTCAGGAAATCTTAACTTCTGTGTACTCCAAAGGGTATGTTGAGATAAAAAGTGAGGTGAGATAGGAGTCTAGAATAGCAAGAATGTGAAAAAGTATACAGACACTTTTGCACTCTGATTTGCATGAGATGCAGTTCCATTCAAATGTATTTGCCTTTCCTTTTGGCTGCACTGGTTCAAATTTAATACCTGAGTAAGTATAAGGTATACTATAAGCTTGGTTTACACTATAACAGATATCATCATATTTAACAACATATTTAATAAACAGAAAACCAACTTTCAGGTCAGCTTCTTGAGGCATTTTGCTAAGAAATGTGATGCTTTACATCAGCATCATTACTTAGAAAATAAAAGGAAGCAGTTTATTATGGCTTCTGATATTGTAAACCTCTACTATTCAGCTATTTGCCTGTTCAATAAACAATGGAAATGAAAATTACTTTTTACTTTAAAATAATTGTTCATACCATATGGCTAATATAAGGGGTTTTGTTTCACTGGATTTTTTTTTACTACTTTACTACTCTCTTTTGTGTTTTACTATTTTTCTACTATGATTAATCAAAACAAGAGGGCTGACAACAGAGAAGGAAAGAAAAAAGAAAAACTGTTTCAATATTAAACCCATGAGGGTTTGAATTTTTTATTAATCCTTTGCTTAGCAAGCAGCAACAGAAAATGTACTAATATTCAGCGGTCAGAGCTCCTGTCTCCGCTATTACCAACGAGCTAACACAGCAAAATTTCCTTACTTCTGACCAGTCCAAAGCAACCCATTGTGGGGGACAGGACTGATTGTTACAGGGCTCTTTTTCAATAGGCCGGTGTGTTAAACAGTTGGTATTGTCCAGTGTCTCTTCCTCAGAAGGTCCAATCTTTCTGATACAGAGAACCGTTCGTGAGCGCATTCCTCCATCACAGGTCTTACTGCATTCTGACCAATCTCCTATAAACCATCTGGATAAAAAACATTAGGAGACTCAGTTAATGCATTTCAGAAACAGAGTAGACAATTGCACAAATCTAGACTGTGAATAGCTTAAATTACTAAACCTAAATAATTATTAAAAATACACAATGAAATAAAGTAGGAATTTATGAGTCTTTTACTGAACATTTTAATTTATGCCCCACTGCAATCATATCTTCCAATAATAATACTACTCTATATTTTTCTAGAACAGCAATTTCCATCCTAGCCTATAGCAGTTAGAAAGGAGTGTTGAGCCTGACAAAACTGCAATTTTCTAAAGTTTTTTAAAAAGTCTACACTGAAAAGCAAAATATTCTTATTTGAGTAAGTAAAGCAAAACATGAATTCATCACATAAAAAATGACCTCAACAAATACTTCAAAAATTTAAAGAACTGTATGATATGTGCTAGAGGGAACTTCTGAGTGTTTCTTCGTGTGTAGTAAAAGTCAAGAGTTGTAAATATTACTTTGTGTTGCTGCAGAGACTAAAGCAGCTACAATTACATTACAGCAGACCGTGTTTTTCCTTTTTTCCTACTGATGAATGGTTAATGCAGCTCAATTAATTGGAAAAATTCCTTCATATTGTCAAGACCAATACTGGTCTTCAGTATTTCATATGTTGATTAGATACTCGCCTGAGTCATCCTTGCAAAGGATGAAGGAGAAGTCTAGTATGCTATCACATGTTGACAACATGCAAAAAATGCCAGGCATGTCAGTCACTGTGGATGTTCCTTAGAGCTGCCTCAAAAGATGTGTCAATTTTTCAAACTGCTGTCAAAAGAAAAAAGTGCTGCTATCCACTCTTGTGTCACATAATATGTAATATGTTCTAATACAAAACTAGATCAATGGAGAGATGGAAACAAATATACCATATTCTGTCATTACTTTCCCAGCAAAAACAAATTAGTTTGTAATTCTTAATCAAAGTAGCTTATGCTTTTACCACAATAGGGAGAATTTTAAGCTCTTCAGAGCTTTCAAGAGGCTGAAGTGTTAATTTTTAGTTAGTCCTATGATTTGCCCAAGTGCCCTTGCTCTCATGTACGTTTAATATTTATAGTGTATGACAACACAGTACTATTCATAACTCATAGAACTATAAGAATATTTTCTTGAAATCTGAAGTTTAAGAGTTACTTATTGTAATAATAACATACTGTGAACAAACGTAGTCTGCTGCTGGTCAAGGACTTCAATTGTCTGTAACTGGCATTCAGAAAGTATAAAATTTTCATTGTTTTTGGTATACACCAGCAGTGGAATTGTGCTAATTAAAAAGGGAAACATTTGGCCACTCTGACTAAGACAGACTGCATGATAAAACTTTCTGCTAAAAGGGTCCAACTTCTTTAGATAACTATTTACATAACATTTGAGCAGCCTTCTATTAGACTACTGACAACATGAGGAATCAAGAACCCTTCCTTACGAGTTCAGCACTTTGCATTCACCCTTTGGGGAACATCAGAATGAAGGCAGACGCGGGTTGAACTGCCCTGATATGCTAAAGTAGATACTGATTAATACACACTACCCACTACCTGAACCTTGATGACTTGTCTCCATGTTCATCAATGTCCCTGCTGTATTGGATGGAGAATCCAAAAGTGTTCCACTTTGTGGGTTGGGGTTTTTTTGTTTTTCTACTTTTCGGTTTTTTTAAGTAATGTCAGTGGAAAAAAAAAATTAACAAAATTAACCATTTTGGAATAACTATGTAAATGCTACTTTTTAAAATGTTAATTTTTGTGTGGCTAATTAAGCCAAACAAAGGAAGGGATAGGGATGTATTTGGTAAAAAGGAAGTGACCAAACATGACCACTTCTCAAGTCCTGCTCTCAGGTAAATGGTGTGAAAGTTTAGTTGGTGCAATCTTACAGCCATGCTAAACAGTGTTATCCAAAAAGAGTAAAAATGTATATCCTTGGAGGATAAACATGTATTTACACACAGACTATGGGGACAATGATTTTGACCTAATTTAGACCTGTTTGTGAGACAGCACATTCATGCTCAAGGTGACAGCAGTGCAATGGCTTCACTTTGCTCTATGTCAAATGAGTAAGGTATATGACACAGCAGAATTAAGTGTAGAAGACATTGCTTTGCCATCCTGCAACCAGGGACCACATCAAGGAAGCAGCTGATACTCTAGGAAGAACCTGGCTTTGTGAACACCTGTTAGGATTTTATTATTGCACAATAATCTTGTCCCATTCCTCCCAGTGTCCTTCATGCTACAATTTAGCAGTTTCTAAGAGATATTTACAAGAAACCACAGTATTGTGCAGTATCTACATTTAATCAGCATTAATGATTTTCATGCTCAGTTGGAATACAGCTACACATTATCACCAAAGTCAAACAACCAGAGCTTGGTAATCAATGAACTGTTTGTGTCTTTGACCTTTTCCACAAGTTTTATTTGTCTCAAAACATAAGAGAAGCTGCTGTGCACATGCTAATATTATCCTCTAGTGCAAAATACTACAACTGTTTCTAAACAGCTTTTGTAGTAAGAATAAGCTATGTTATACTGTAGGTCTTTGCCACACTTCCTTCTCAATCAAATGAGCTGCTGTGTTTTTAATTATCTTTTCAATATACAGCATACGGTTATGTTTAAAAATAACTCTTAATAGCAATAATCATGTAGGCACCTAATCCTTAAAAACACACAGCATTACTGTACAACACTGAGCATGTTGGAGAGAAAGTCTGAGAAAACTATTATCAGGAAACGGTTTGATCTGTCACGCAAATTCTATATTTGCCACTTCTTACATGAACACTTCAACCCAAGTCTTAACATAACATACTTTAAAATATGGCAAACATCTAGGATGCAATATTATTAACTAAGGTAAAGTTATTCTCACTTCAACCTCTCTTCTGTCATTGTTGCCTTCAGAATGGTCCCCAGTTCTACTCTCTGCACTACTCACTGTGTATGACACTCACAACCTAAGAAACTGTTCTGCTAGTCTCTTTTCACTTAAAAGGTATGAGCTGTTCCTCGATCAAATCAGACTTCCTCTAGCTAAATTAATTTTCCACAGCTGATTTTAGAGGGACAAGATGAAACAGAAACTGTAACCAAAAAACCAAACCCAAATATCCTTTCTGATAAGATAGGACATGAATACTAGATAAGAATTTTATACACATTTGTTCAACAGGATTTATTATAGATTACATAGAGTTTTCTATCTATGCAAAAAAGCTGTCCATCTTAGTGATTAATGACTTACTCGGGTGGGCAAGGCTCAGTGTTGCAGGCTCTTTGGTTTTCTGGAGGCTTACTGTCAGGGTCACAGTAATTGTTTTGTACAGTGGAGCTGTCATCAAGCCTTTTACACACCACCTCTTGTTTCTGTACACCTTGGGATGAAATGAAAGACCATTGATTAACTAACCATTCTTGCTCTTCTACTTGCTCAGGATAAGTGTATTTCACCTATTGACTATTAATCCTACCATTCCACTTTAACTGTCTGAAAGCTGCAGTAATGTGAATTTCAATTGACTGAATGCGCCGACCACAATAAAGCTTTATTTTCCTTCAGTTTTAGGCTACCCCACTGAGAGAGGATTTTAAATTGCTGTTGTTTTCTAAAACAAAGGGAATATATTTATAGATTTACTAACAGACTGTTTTTACTTATATATTGCAAAAAATCCATTTTCTGTCTGCCATCCTCTCCCAGTAAAGACACTTAAATTTCCAAAGAAAACATCACCATAGAAAGTTTTCACACTTCAATGCAGAATTATTGTTCACGTGCTCTGGTTTAAAATAAACCAGCAATACTGGGAAAGAGTGTTGCATTTTTATCCATGTTATCCTACAGATTTTCTTCATGAAAATAACAGAAGTATAATTCAATATGAAACGTACAGATTGTCTCTGTGAATGCTCATTTTTTCTGGCACTTCCAGCTCTTCTTTCACTACTAACCATCAAAAGGGCAATTTAGATCATTATTCCCAAAACATAATGACATATCATTGTCAAGGCAACATTATAAGGTAGTGTATTAAACAGATTTTTTTGTTTGTTTTGTTTTGGGGTTTTTTTGTTTGGTTGGTTGGTTTTGGTTTTTTGTTTTGTTGTTTTGTTTTGTTTTGTTTTAAAACCCAGGACCTAAAGAAAGGCAGTAAGGAACCACTGATGTGACAACAGTGTATTGTTGTTAAGATTACTATTGTTAAGACATATTGACTCCTCTCTCTTTAAAACAACTTGTATGATATTCATTAGCATAAAAAGACTGTGGATTTGCAATTCATATGTAGTATTTTATTGAACATGACTAGTTATAATTCTGAAATAATGGGATTATTTGCATTATAAAAGCTGCAAAAAGCCGTGTACCTCTCTTAAAACCAGAAGCAATTATTTAACTGTATCCAAAAAGTGAAATGCATACAACTAAATGGGGATTAAAACCTCCTGGCTTCAAATATCTGCCAGCTTTACTTTACAACCATCTCTGCATTTGAAGACATGCACAGAATCATAGAATCATAGAATGGTTTAGGTTGAAAGGGACTTTAAAGATCACCCAACCCCCCTGACATAGCCAGGTCATCTTCCAGTAGACTGAGGTTGCTCAGAGCCCGATCCAACCTGGCCTTGAACACTCCCAGGGTTGGAGCATCCACAACTTCTGTGGGCAACCTGCTCCAGTGTCTCACCAACTTCAGTAGAGATTTTTTCCTAATATCTAATCTGAAGCTGCTCTCTTTTAGTTTGCTGCCATTCCCTCTTGTCCTGTCCTATAAAAAGTCCCTCTCCATCTTTCTTGTAGGCCCCTTCTTGTACTGGACAGATGCAATTAGATCATCCCTAAACTGTCTCTTTTCCACGCTGAACAAACCTAATTCTCTTAGCCTTTCCTCACAGGAGGAAATAATACCTTCCTTTGGTTCTTAACAAGTAAGTGAAAGATCTAAATATTTGAGAAGCTGCGGAAAAGTTCACTTTGAATTCTATAATCTATGCAAACACTGTAAACAGATAATTGGAATCAGATCTGAAAAAATTAATAATTTTCTACTCAAATTTCACCATGATGAGAAGTAGTATTTAACAGCTCTAACCAAACAGCAATGCTAATAACATGGCAGTGCTAGCTGACATACAAGTAATCCATCCTTTCAATCACAAGCTGCCTTACTTAATTTTCTTGGTGGCTGATAAAACAGGCTCAATGTGGCCTTCATACTGATATTTCCCTCAAATATAATTGCTTAAAAATAATAGTTTAGAATTAAGCATTTTAATGAGGCATACCATTCTTGCAAATATATTTATCAGATAGCATATATATTAATGTTTTCACTGAACTTCCTACTGGCATCAGACACATTTTCTTCTAGGCTTTGGCTAAAAATTGGCAGCCTTAACAGATTCATTTCTGAGCAGTTAAGTAATAACTAAATATTGTGAAGTTCTATGAACACAAAGGATCACTGTGATCAGTTTAAAAAAAAAAAAAAGTCTAGTGTGTTATTTATTGAATGTTGTTCAGTAGCATATCACCTGTAGCTGGTGATATGTGATGGTGATTACTCACCATTATTCAGTACACAGTGAGGAATCTTTAACTGATGCCGGGAGATTCATTAATCCAGTTTTTAAAAAGTTCTGCAACATTTTGTCATACGGTATAAAAACTTCACAAAATTGCTGTCTAGTTACAATGTTATTCAATGTAAAACCTCAGAAAAAAAATCAGATTCTAACTTTTAAGATAAGAAAAAGAAATGGAAAAGCTAGAAGTGCTATTTTTACCCACACAACAGCTACAACTTGGTTATACCCTGTGGGTCTTGAAAAACTCTTTAAATTATCAACTCTTCCCTGAGTATATGGTCTCTCTTAAAATAATATAAAAAGCATAGCTAAACCAGTTCATTTAAACTCTGGGAGGAATAATTACAAGCACTTAAAGAGAAACACTCTGCTTTCAAATCTACAGATTCATAGTTTATAATAAAAACCATAAAAATGTCCTCATAACTGGTCAATGCAATCCTAAAAAAACCCCAAACACTAGTGTTTTCATGACCACAATCTCCAGAAAACTGAGATGTTTTGCAGATTTCAGTTCACAAATAGTCTGCATGACTTTCAGCAATTACATGGAGCACATTTCAGTCTTGAATTAAAATTGCAGGCATGTAAATGCCATATCTATTTTTAAAAGCATTCCCAAAAATTGTGGTTTATGATTGCAACAGTTAATTATAAAGATTCTAGTACCAATGCATAGTGAAGCTTGCATCACCAAAACTAGTGCATGCTGGTTAGCCCAGACATACCTTCTGAGCTCACTCATCAGACCACAAGATATTCAACATAGAGCCAAACTTATATTTTCTTTGGTGAGGAAAAATATGTTTTATTTGTCTAAAGATAATTCATCTGAGGGCATGAAAGGAAAACATAGTTGGCACCACCTTACAAAGTGAGGAGAAGCAAAAAAAACTGGACAGCAATCAATTTACTTAATATACGGTTTCAAAAAAATTCACATAAATATCTAAGACATTTAACTCATCTGGAGATGAACTCTAATAGAATAAATGAAATCCAAACCAATGCTTAGGATTACTGACAAATTCCAGATCAGAAATGCTGCTATTTGTTTCCATTTACCATTGGAATTAATTAAACATGGAAGAAATTAAAAAAAAAAAAAGGCACTATGCACTTGAGTCCATTTTAAATGCATTAAAAAAAAAAGAACAAACCATAAAGGATTCTTTTCCTTTTCTTTTTTCCCTTTGCTGGATTTTTTTTAAGCAATACCACAGCCGTTCCTTATTAAGAATACTTACTGATCTGGACAGAGTCATACACTTGACCTCAAAAAATCACAAGATAACATATAAGGAAAGACATGCATGAAAGTAAAAAAATCTGTGATTACCCTTTCCTCTCTCTTTCCAGATCTCATTTTATTGTTTCATTACCTTTTTTTACATACTTTATTCTTCCCTTTCTCAGTCTTTCTCATTAAATAATACTCAGGTTGTTAAAGAAAATCTTCTGTTGCTGCCATGCATTTTTCTCATTTCCCTGTGTTCTCTCCTCTCTCATTCTTCTCTGTATAGACAACCTTGCACTGTACATTCTGGTGTTCTCTGGCATTGTTTTCTTGTAGTCTTGTCAAGTTTGCCACCAGCTAGGAAGACTCCATAACCTCTCCGGGCAATCTGTTCCAGTGCATGGTCACCTGCACAGTAAAGACGTTTTCCTCATATTCAGGTGGAATTTCTTGTGCATCAGTTTTCTGTCCATTGCCTCCTGCACTACTGCTTGGCTCCACTGAGAAAAGCCTGCTCCATCTTCTTGGCACCTCTCTTCAGATACTTAAGACAGATGTTTCTTCTTGAGGCTGAACAGGCCCAGCCCCCTCAGCCTTTCCTCGTAAGAGAGATGCTCCAGTCCCTTAATCAACTTCACACCCCTCCACTGGACCCACTCCAGGAGCTCCATGTCTCTCTTGTACCAAGAAGTCCAAAGATGGACACAGATTTCCAGTCCCCACCAGGGCAGGCTCACCTCCCTTGACCTGCTGGCAGTGCTCTTCCCAGTGCACCCCAGGATATCATTGGTCTTCTTGGCCACAAGGACACACTGCTGGCTCATGGACACCTTGTTGTCCAATGGGACCCCCAGGTCCTTTTCCACAGAGCTACTTTCCAGCAGGTCAGCCCCAGCCTGTACTGGTGCAGGGGGTTACTCCTCCCCAGGTGCAAGACCTGCACTTGCTATTGTTGAATTTCAGAGAGTTCTTCTCTGCCCATCTCTCCAACTTGTCCAGGTCCTTCTGAAGGGGCAGCACAGCCCTCTGGGGTATCGGCCACTCCTCCCAACTTTGTCAGAGAACTTGCTAAGGAGGCATCTGCCCCTTCATCCAAGTCATGGGTGAACAAGTTAAACAATACTGGCCTGGTACTGAACCCTCGGGGACACCACTAATGACAGGCCCCCAGCTAGACCCTGCGCCACTCATTATGATGCCCTGGATTCTGCCATTCAGCCAGTTTTCAATCCACCTCACTGTCCATTCATCCAGTCCACATTCCTAAGTTTGCTTAGGAGGATGTTGTGAGAGACAGTGCTGAAAGCCTTGCTGAAGTCGAGGTACCCACTGCTCTTACCTCATCCATCCACATAGCTGTTTCATTATAGGAGTCAATCAGGTTGGTCAAGCATGTTTTACCTTTAGTGAATCCATGCTGACTACTCCTGATCACCTTCTTTTCTTCCACATGGGTAGAGATGGCTTCCAGAATGAGGCACTTCATCACCTTCCCAGGAACTGAGGCAGAATGGCCAGTAGTTCCCTGGGTCCTTCTTCTTGATCTTTTTGAAGACCAAGGTAACATTTGCTATCTTCCAGTCCTCAGGCACTCTCCTGACCTGGCTATGATAGCTGCCAGCTTTCTCAGCATTCCACTAGGGTCCATGGACTAGTGGATGTCAAATTTGTTTAGGTGTTCTGAGACCCAATCCTCTTAGGCCTTGGGTAAGTCTTCCTTTCAACATTCCTTTACCCCGGTCTCCTGGGTCAGAAGATCCCTGAGGGCTGGTCTTGACAGTGAAGACCAATGCCACGAAGGCATTTGATAGCTCCGCCTTCTCTGTGTCCTCTGTTTCCAGGGTCTCCTCTCCATTTACTAATGGGCACACATTATCCTTAGTTTTCCTTTTGATACTGATGTATTTGAAAAAGGCCATTTTGTTATCCTTGATATCCTGGGCCAGATTTACTCCTAGATGGGCCTTGGCTTTTTGTGTCTCATTTCTACTTACTCTGACAATTTCTCTGTATTTACTCGAAGTGGTCTAACCCTGCTTCCATCTCGTTTGTATTTCCTGCTTATACCTGAGTAATGACAGGAGTTCTTTATTCATCCATAGAGGTTTCTTGCCCCCTTGGCTCAATTTCTTTCTCATTGGGGTGCATTGTTCTTGAGCATGAAGGAAATGATCCTTGAATACCAACCAATCCTCTTGGACCCCTCTTCCCTTCAGGGCCTGCTCCCATGGGATTCTTTCAAGAGGATCCCTAAGAAGACTAAAGTTAGTTCTCCTGAAGTTCATGGCTGTAATCTTATTTGCTGTCCTGCTATGTCTTCATTTAATATTGAACTCCATAATCTCATGGTCATTACAACCAAGGCTGCCTCTCGCAGAAGACTTTCCTCTGGTTTTAGAGGCAATCTAAACATGAACTGTTTGTTTCATGAAGTTTAACTTATTTCCTAGACACAACTACAGAGTTGTGTCTCCATAGTTGTATCCCTCTCCAGGGGGAGAGGGACATAGTTGTGTCCAGAAGGAGAGGGGGTATAATGTCAGCTATGGAGAGGTCATTGATTTCAGGTGCCTGGGTGAGTTTTCACATACGATGATGAAATTTCTTGCATGCATCAGAGGTCAGAAATTCCAGAGAGCAACCCATATAATAATGAATTCATAATTAGCAAGCAAGACTGTAATATATGCTTTGTAAGAGTTGCTCTGTACTCCGAGAACCACAAAAGGGAGGCAGGAATGTAATCGACAGCTCAGCACTGAGCTGTCTTAAGCATGAAACCCTTCTCCTCTTCCCTAACATTCCATTTACTATGCTCTTCCTATTGTGCAAAATGGACAGACCCTAGAACAGAGATCCTGTTGGAAAAGGTGAAGAGTTTTTAATGTTCAGATTTGACTCCTCAGAAGAGATGAACATAATATAGAAGTCCAGTGGAAAAGACAGCATGTTTCTATCTAACCAAAGATTCCAGATTGCTTCTAGCTTGCCCTTAACTTGTTCCTTAGCTCCTGAGTGCACTAGTTACCTTCTCCAAGGCAAGGCATAAAGCAGTTCTAGGAACAGCTGAATGCAGTGGATTGCGCTCAAAACACTATGAAGTAGAGACTGCACAAAAAAATTGGACACTTCTGCAATATATTAATATCCAAAATTACTTAAACTTTGCACTGCCACAATGCCTTTGGGCTCTCCTTCAGACATTCAACATATATCCTCAAGTTCACACTAGAGAAACATCATTTTAGTTATTACATGTAGTAATAATCAGGTTTAAAAATCACAGACTTGGTCAAAAGGTATGCAATGCAGATAAAATTAGTCTGATTTAGAGAGAAGTAGACCTGTGCATTGTTGAGTAGACATGAGCTAGCCTGTGAAAATGGTGCCTGGTCAATTGGTCCCTGTTTCACAGAACAGCCACAACTACAATAAAAAAAGGATTTCCTAGTAATCCTTAATTCTGACATTTCCTGGCTTCTATATACTTGCAAATTTGATGTTCTTCTAAGAGAGCTTTTTAAGTGTTACATACCCCCAGACAAAAAGACATAACCTTAAAATACAGACAAGTTCAGAGACAGATAGAAGTTAAATGTGTTGATTAGAATTGATATTTGCTTACAGCTTTGAAATAAACCCTACATTTTGATATAGAAGTATATTCTGGCTCTACATTATTTGGAGCTTTCCTGGATCAAAATGAATCACACGATCAAAACTTGATCAGTTCACGCACTACGGGTGAGCTACACCAACTACAGTAAGAAGCAGGGAAATGCTGAAAAATGTTGTTCACAGTCTGTCCCTAAGTCACTATGTATTTCTTTAACCCCATAAATAAAAATTAATTTCCATGCCAATATTCTTCACACATCCTTATTATCCTTTTTACTTTCAGTGAGAAATTCTTTAACTGTTCAATATTTTGTTATCCTTTGAAGTCTAGCAAAATGTCTCCTCTGAAGACAGAGTTTAAGTAAATAAAACTTCAATAATGGATTTCTTAATAAATACTATAGAAATAAACAAAGCCATGTCAGGGTTTCAGTTTTAAGTTTTCTCAACACTTCATATTTTTACTAACTAAATTTGCCAGTTAAAGTCTTTGTCTCTACAACCTTTGTCTCCCTTTTCTTTTTCCCTGACTCAGCTCCTCTTTAGAACTGTACCTTCTTTTGGCATATGGGGAAAGGTGTTTCATTAAACTGAAGTTCATAAACTTTCTCTATGCAGGTACTTGCATAGAGAAAGTAGATACAGTTTTTATGATGAATCATAGCTACAATGTAATACTTACATCACGAGCACAGTGCTCAGTGAAAACAACTAACCACAGGATATCCTTCTATTAAGCTGAAAGACAGGAGAGAAAAGTGCCTAAGCTACCAAAAAAAAATCATAAGCTACCAAAAAAAAATCTCTCCTTTGCCTCCCTCTGAATTTAAAAATAATAAATACATGTAGTTTTTAGGGATTCACAAATCTTTCCTTGAAAGTTAATAATTACATCCATTTTTTTAAATCTAGATAAGTGCCTACTCCTTCAGAGCCAATTATTTTTTCATTGTGTATTGTTGAATGTGTGAAATAAGAATGACCTCCATGACAGAAGATCCATGGCTAAAACTTGTCTCTACTTGAATCAATGGAAAATTTCCCACGACATGAGACAGATCATTAACTCACTGCCATCATAAAAAATAGGATTTGACAATACCCCTAAGGTTCTCATACTTGGAACTGTCTTTTGCTATGAGCTAGGCACTTCCCTTCTTTATACTTCTCCTTTAAAATGTTCTTTTCCCTACCACAGTTACCATTACTAAAACTGAAGTTAAAAAAAGCACCCTGTCACCCAGGAATCTAACAAATGAACAATAAAAATATTGAGAATGTTGCCATCTTCCTCTAGTTTGTTTCAAGACTTTCTCTAGTGTCAGAGAAAAGAATTTGTGCTATCCTTTGAGTATTACGTATGGCTAAGCTGTATTTAAACTGCACACAAGTAGTAATGGCCACAGCAGCCTCCAGCAGAAGAGGTAGTCATCATGGTTCTAAACATGAATACTTCCAACAGCCAGGAAACAAGAAAGTGAAAAATATTTGTTCCAAAGGTTCTTTAGAAAATATGGTATCTTCCTCTTGCTGTGGGCTATTCACAGTGTAGTAGAACTGAAATTCTGAGATGGAATTTAAAGCACTCTCCCATATCTTCTGAAACAGAGGCATGTTGGGGAGATGATTCATTCAGTCTCCAGAGAGAAGAAAGATACTGTTCACACAGCACTTCTACTCACCAGTTCCTTGCAGCAGCAATGGTGTTGGCTTTGAAGGAAGCCAACTGTCCTGCTCTCCCAGCCAGAGGTAAAGAATTGCATTGGTGGCCACTAGAGGGAGGATTAGGAATATAGTAAGTTGTGGGCAAAAGCCACCCATGATGAATCACATGGGACAACCTACAAATCCCCCACTGCTGCCAAAGGGCAACAATTCTCTCATATTGCTATGGGCTAGCAAGTATAATCCAATTGTTATCATCTGCTACAGAGGAGCTGCCAGTGTGCATCCTATACTTTGGTGGCTGGAGGACAGGAGGACTGACTAAGATTGTGTGAAGCATACCTACAAACACACAAATAACGGGTGCCTATTTTGCCTTCTGGCTTTTAATCTCCTTACTTAAAACTTCTGATGTCCTTTATCAACAAAGCTCCTGTGAAAAGCAAACATATCAGCTTCAAGAGGGTCTCAGAAGAAGTATCAGCAGAGAGACACACTGTGCCAAGATACACCCTATTTAACCAAAAGATCTGAACATATTAAGTGTACGTGAAAACAATAAAATCCATTGTGATTAAAATAAATGTTCATTAAGGTTTGAGGCATGCCTGAAAGAAATGTCTTCAATTAGTCACCTACGTAACTATACAGTAAAGTGTATCTTGCAATTCAGTTTACCCTGTAGCTTGATTGCCTGGTGTCTTACCTCCAGTACAAGTGGCAGAACATTCTGACCAAGGCAGGTGATTCCACGCAAAGCCAACTTCATTGTCTCCACTGCCAGTGCGAGAGATGGGAACATTGAATTTATACCTTATACCCAAATTTTGTTCCTGTAGCAGAATCTGTGGTTGAAAACAACTGGTTATATCATTAAAACAGGCAAGCAAAGGGCAAACACAGTGACATTTATTCTAGGCATGTGTTACGTCTTGCCAGAGGAAACAAAGTGATAAAGGAAGTCACAGTAGTTCTTTTAGGTATTACCACAAGAATCTGTACCAACTTTTAAAACATATACAAAAGCATATGTCTGAGGTGAGCTTTATCTTTTTTTTTCTCCTTTAACACAACTTTAAAATTTCCATCAGTTCTTTATTCCTGAAAAAACTGTTCTAAAAAGCTAGTTTTCATAAAATTAATGTCTTCATGGAAATGAATTTGAGAGCTGAATAACTATGGGAGCTCAAAGTTGGATAAGGACGTTACTGTGCAAACATGTAGCAGTTCTGAGATCTTGTGAGGGGTACAAGCCACACAGCAGCTATGAACCTAGTTCTACCCTTGTTAGCACTTCTAGTGACTACAGTAACAGTAATAATAGTAACAACAACAGAGTGTTGCTGAGGTAATTGTTTTTCCTTAATGCAGCCAACAGTGTAAGCTTGGTGGAATCACACCTATGATTCCTTTAAAAGAATATCAAAACTCTTGCTGAAGCCACATCACTGCACATGATATAGACAAAACTGCATCAATCACCCTGAGTTTTCATCTACCCTCACTGTTATACTGCACTTCTACATATCACCTGTCCAACAGTAGCCTTTGATTCTCTAACCAACTTTTTTTTTCATTGCTAGTAATATATAATCATGTTAGATGCAGCAATCTGACTCATCTTAGCACTACTTCTAATCCATTTCTACTTTCTGTTACATTTTTTAGAAGCAGTTCTGCCTATCTTCACAGGATGAAAGAGCAGAGAACTCGCAGAAAGAAGGTCAGTGACACTGACTGAATAAAAAATGACACTATAATAATTGTATACTCATTCTGTATGGACTCTCTAACTTATCCACAGCTACAGAAGATAAAAAGATGATTCGGGTGTTTGAAAATGCTGCCTAAAATGTGAATGTCCATGCAATAATTATTCTACACAAAAAAATATCCCATCTGGCTCAGGCAACTCCTGAACTGCAAATCTGGCAGCTGACGGACTATATTGAGTTCTTATACTCCTCAACATAGCAGGCTCACTCACTACTGCCTGTTTTCAGAGACAGGGTATCAGGATCCTGGTCACATCTTCTGTTACATCCTCATACCTTATCAAATCTGTTCAGAGCAGTGTATGTCACAACAATATACTTTACCACCGGTCAAGTAATGATACTCTTTCTGTGGTAAGAGTATATATATGTCACACTCAGGCCAGACTTAAAACCGCTGGTATCTACAGAACTGTCAGGGACTGTCATGTATCAGCAGCATGCAGAGATAAAATGCATCACCCATTTATGATTTCTGCTACCATTAGTGTGAACCACATTTAACAGAGATGAGGCATTTTCTGTGTGACTGCCTGGTGCTCTTCTGACTTTTTCCCCGTTTCATTGCAATGTGTGCAGTCAGTTTTGAAAGGCAGGAAAGCTGTATTAAAAACACTCACGCCAAGTCCCAGCTAAGCAAGCTGTACAGTTTTTAAAATTTAAATTTTAAAAAAGCCTTCCCTTTTCTCAAGACACAAATACATATTTCAAATTTCAGAAATATATTAATTATAACTTTACCATGACTATGAGATTTTCTGAAGTAGGGCCTAGTGCTTCCAAAGACTCTGGTTCGTCTGTTGGCCTCTTGTAATAGAAAGCTGTTCCAGCAACATCAAACTTTCTTGGCCAGTCAATAGTCCAGGCACCATTAATGTAGTAGTCATCCTCTTCAGATTTTAAAGCTTAAAAAAAAATACAAGCCACCTAAAAATTGGAAGCAGCATTTATAATGGAGAAACCATTGTAAATTAGTCTACTAATCTGTTAGAATTTTGTGAACTTCAGCTCTATATCACTGTTTTTTCAAGCAATATAAAGCCTTTTCTTTAGCCCAGGTCAAAATATCCCTCATGCAAATCAACAATTTTGCCTCTGCAATAATCTTCAATATGCCCATGTACTTTGCAGGTTTCAACATGTGGATGCTATATGGAACGAACCAGAATGCCTCACACAACTTGCAATATATCTTAAACTTATAAATTGAACTCATGAGCAATGTATACTGATCTACATAAAATACACGCAGGTCTGAAATGTATAATGAACCTCACCTTTAGATTAAGAAACTACATCATGGAATAAGTTTCTCAGATAATATCCAGAGGAAAAAAGAGAAGGAACATTTAGTCTGACACACGATGTCATTCAGCTCTTGTTTTGTTTCCTTTGTCCACTACTTTTTTTTCAGTTATTAAAGCATAAATACAAGGTATTTCTACCATAAACCTAAAAATTAGGCACTTAATCTGATAGGATATTTTATTATTCCTAATTTACAGCCTTGAACCATAAAAGAACTGCAGATAAAAACCCAGATATTTCATAGCTAACAAACCACTAGGATGGACAAGCACATTATTATTCAGGGATTTGTATCTGATATTTTATCAATAATATCAGAATAAATTTCTAAATATGAAACTGACATTGGCTCTCAAAATTAATACTCTGTTAATTAGATACTGGCTTCTTGACTTAAGGTGAAGATTACCAATATACATATTTCATTTATACACTTACTTTAAATAAAACATGTTTTTAAACGCAAAATGATGGTTGGGAACCCATAATCAAAAATCTTGTCTTTTTTTTTGAGACAAATAACTGACTTTACTGGGTAGGGAAAGAATTCATATAACGTTAAGGATTAAGACAACTTTAGTTGTGTGATGTTTTATTCTCAATTACATGCATGTAGGCAGTTGGTTTACCTTAAACAGTTACGGAAAATGTCTCAATGATACTTGAATTTTCTAAAACATATCAAGAGAACATTCATATGAGCAGGAGATAGTGAGAGAGGCAGTAATGTTCTGCTGATGACAGTGATATTCAGCAGGGATTAGTAACCATTCCATCAGCACCAAGGGGTCTAAAAATTAACATCTTTCCATAGCATAAATCCAATTGCATTGACTTTCCTGGATTTACTTTGGAAATACTCATGTGTTTAGAGTGAAGAAGCTAGCTCTGACACATTTGCTTACCTGGAATTCTCAAAGTAATTTAAGTTCCTTATTGTCTATAGAAGTTTTGCAGTATAAGAAGAAGATGATAAACAAGAAACTAATAACAGAGAGGAATTTCCCATTTGTGTAGTCACTGTACTGTGGCATGAACCATAGTAGTGAGAGCCTGGAACTCAGGAAATCCCTTGAAATTGTGACAAGTACATAAAAAAAAAGTATTTATGTACAACTGTACATTTTCAGATCTGTGGCCAGATTAAATATACATGAAGTTGTGATTTCTATTTAAGCCAAAAAATTTCCATCTTTCATTCATTTTATTCAGATCGTGCCAATCAAAATGCTTTTCCAGATCACTTTCCTCTGCTCTGTTCCTACAGAAGAATAACGAACAATTGTAGGAGCATCATTGTTCTGGTTTTCACCTGTCCACGAAAGAGTTCTTCACAGAAAATGACTATGAGAGTATACCTCCCTCCAACCACCTCTGTTTGAAATGTCACTACAGGATATAGAAGCAAACTTACACATAGTATATTTTGAAATGGGGGAGGGGCCATGGGGAACATGACAGTGAAAGAATAGAAGCACTCAATTGCTTGTAGTGTTATTATTCCTGCAGAATTGAGGGAGATTGAGTATCTGCTGAATTTCAGAAGGGACTGCAGGCAGAAAGAAAGGTAGGTATTCAACAGTATCATTATTGTCAATATAATCCACTTAGGAATTTATGTGACTGTGAGGATAATTGCCTTTCTAACTCACAAATATCACAATCCTTTCCCAAATGTTAGTGTTATGTACCAACTACATGGACTACAGACTGGCAGAAGTAGTCCCAGCAGCTGCTTTTCAGCTTAAACAGGTAATAGCTTTTGGTAGTGTTAATCTGTTAGTTTGCTGTAGAATTAATCAGCTCTCTAATCTCCCTCTCACTAAGAAATTGGTGTTCTTGCACCACTGTCAACTAACTGCTATTCAAACCAAGGCACAGAAACTTTTGGAAATGCATGTTATCTTGAGTTTGACTATGTCAGATTTGCAAATACCAGTATTAAACAAAAACAGAAAGCAGATTTAACAGTCTTCAAAGAAATTAATAATAATTTGGCAATCTGAATTTAATCCTGTGCTTCACAATAGATTTCCTGAGTGATCTCAATTAATCATACAGTTTTTCTGCATCTCATTTTCCTTATCTATAAACCAGAAATGGCATCTAGTCGCTATAACAGCAACACTGTGGAAGGAGTACATTAAATTGCCTTAAAGTATGAAGACAGCATTGTTAGCATTTAAGTAACTATGGTTGCTGATGAAATAAAATTGCGCTTTAAAACAGTATAATCCCCCAAGAGAATTCCCAGATGGATGACATTACTTCACAGTGGGATAGTAGATTATTTATTTCCTCATTATTGAGTATTTTCTCATATTGAGTATTATTTCCTCATCCACTTCAGTTCAAGTCTAACACTTGTAGTGCCTTTGACACGACTTTGAACTGAATCGACAAGGAGGAATCATGGGTATATTTCAATAGCTCCATTCAAGGGAATATATCCTAACTAACTTCTGTAACTCTCTACTCACAATCTAGTATTTACAGCTAACTATTTCCTCTGCTACTTCTACTGTGTGTATGGTTTGGCCAAACCAGAAAATGTATCTTCAAATCACAACATAAACTCTGACTTAAAAAACAGTCTGCTATTTAAACCGGGCTCTTACCAATGTAGTTCTTTGACATTGCCACCTCTCTTATTTCAATGTGCACAGAACCTCTTGGAATTTGAACGACTTCCAAATATCCTATAAGACAAAGATAAATTTTATTTGTTGTTGTTTACATTCGTCAATATTAAGTAATGTAACTAGCCATCAGTGAATTACTTAAAACAAAAAATTACTATGAGATATAGGATTCAAATGTACTTGAACATTTGCTTTCATGTTATATAAAAGAAAGCTCTTTAAACTTTATACAAAAATTCTGAACTGACAGCAAGAACTTATGTATTCAAGAATTCCTTTTTTTAAGTATTAATAAAGTATTTTCATCAGTGTATCAGAAGCAGTTAATGCATAAAATTACTTTAAGATTCTAGGATAATTCAGGTGGGTGAGGACCTCAATCATTAAGTCCAACTTCCAGCTACAAGCAGGGGCAGCTAGATCGGACCAAGTTACTAAGTAGTTTATCCTGCTGGGTCATGAAAAACTCCAAAGATGGAAATTGTACAACCTTTCTGGGCAATCTGATCCACTGCTAGACTGTCCTGGGAAAATATTTTTTAATTCCATTTGGTAAGCACCTTTCTTCTATCAATTTACAGTCATTGTCTCATCTCCCACGATGTACCCACCAGTGCAAAGAGCCTGTTTTCTCCATAACCTCCTCACAGTTATTGGAAGGCTGATACAAGGTCACCACAAACCAGGGGATTCTCCAGGCTGGAGATTGTCCAAGTCTAGTTCTCTCAACCTCTCCTAACAGAAGGTCAAGAGCTCCAGACTTGTATAATCTTACTGATTGTTCACTGAACTGAACTAACTCCAGTGTGTCACTCCTTTTCCTGTATTAGTGAGTCTAAAACTGGTAATACAAAGATTACAAGACTAATATTTTCTTCTTTTTTGAGCTAAGTTTTAAAATAATTGCCTATATACATTTTCTGAGTTCTTTATATGATGAACATTTATGGATCCTTGCTATTCTAAAATGTCATGCATGACTAACTACCAGATTCTACCATACACAGTAAAATAATACACATTACTCTTACTATACCACCAGAACTAAATAATAACAAAACACCCTCCACCCATTTCTTTTAGTGCATTAAAGACCAACAGAACTAAGTATTCAGTAATGAAACACTGTATTTAACATAATACCAAACTAATACAGAAAATACGGAAACAATGAGGCAAAAGGAGTCAAAGTGAATGACCAGCAGCAATGCCATATTGGGAATCAAGGCAGCACTGATATTTACTGAAGAGTCATCTAAATGTACTGTGCAACAGAATGGATACAAATGCACATACCTCCTCTAGGCAATGAGTCATTGAAGAAACCTTCAGTGGCTTCACATGTACTCCCATCTCCTCCACAAACACGGCATCTATCTTCCTTAGCATCAGACCCCAAAATATTATCACAACCTACATGCTGAGAACAGATAAGAACAAATATTTTAACAGGATGATGGCCTTGCACCACTATTTTTGAAGTTTTTCTCTCAAGTTTGAGATATTCAGTTCTTCTTTTTATCTACTCTGTTTTTGATAGCCAGTACTTTAAGTAGGTTTTCCTTGTCTGTGAAAGAAAATAAAAAAGGAGAAGAATCCACATTTTAGGGTTGGTATCAAATCTTAATTAATAAGAATCTTGTATATCTATGTGACTTTCTGGAAGGGATTTCACAGTGTTCTGTGAACAAAATAATTATTATGGTTATCAAAAAATGATTAGGGATGTTGTTACTTAATATTACAACAGCTGTGTGCCCTCTATATTGCTTTTTTATGCTGTGTTCCTTAAACATTTATACAGCATAAGCAGTATTTCTATTTCCAATGGCATTACAACTTCATAGACCTACATTTCCACATCCTGCAGTGAAAACTGCAATTTTCCTAAGTCTGAATATAAAGTGCAAATGACTTCACACCAAGAAGAAATGCAGAATGAAATACAGTGAAAAGCTGAATTGCATGCTGTATTAGATGAAAAGAAATTTTAAAAAATTAAAATGAAGACAGAGCCTTTGGGAAAAAGAAAAAAGAAAGAAAGATGAAACAAGCAGGTTGTAAACAGAATGAAGATTGCAGCTTGACACTTTTTTCCAGGCTTTATAGAAACAAGAAGGTAGCTACATGGCTGTTTGCCTGCCTAACAATATTATCTGCCATCTTCTAAACAGGCAATACATAGATCATAAGAGAATTTAAAATACTTTAAATAACTGACAAAATATTATAGTTCTAACCATTTAGATTTCTACTTACTGATTCATCGAGATGACAGACACCCAACTTTATTCATGGCTCATTCTCAACTTGAGATTTTTTTCGTTAGTTTACTAATACATGGCAGATTCTTAGTAAATGGCAAATACTTGCATCATTATCATTTTCCTAGAACTGAAGAGCAATAGTGACAACTTTCTGTTTCAATTACATTAGCAGTAGGATTTTTTGTAATAAGATGAACTCGTTAGAGACAAACAAATTAGTGTGTTCACATATACTGTTTTTCAGCCGGAGTGGTGTTCTAACTGAAATGATAAAACAGACCACTGAACAGTGCAAAGAAATCTGTTCATTTCCTCTTGTCCGTTCCATCAACTCTTCAACAGAAACCATAAAGCAAGAAAAGAGACAAAATGACAGATTCTATGAATGTCTGTGAGAAGCTATTGAAATTCAAATGATTTGTCTATTTTATGCAACACCTTTTTTTATCTTTTTGCCTCAATCTTACACTTTTATTAACAACTTGACCTGTCAACACGCCCATTTCATATGATATACAAGTACCATAATTAAATGTAAGTGACAGCAGACACAACAAAGTAATCTGTAAGTACTCTACAAAACATTTGTAACCTTGCATTCTCCATTGATACAGATATCCAGTGAATCAGCATTGCACTGAGTCCCATCTATTACTGCAGGAGCACGTTCAGTGTAAAAATTATAACCTTCAGCCAAGCAGTTTAATGCACATGGTTTAACCCCACCTGGACAACAAAAACAAATTAGAGAAAAAAAGAAATAAAACCAACAGAAATCTTGAAAAATTAATGTTTAGGTATAAATATTATGCATAAACAGATGTGAAATTTATAATCTTATACCTGACACATAAAATGTATAAACTTTATTTAACTTCCCCTGATTTCTTTACTTGACTCTTCCTTCTTGCAAAAAAGATTATTTCACACAGAAAGATATGTCAAGGTTGGCTGGCTCCATAATGATTCTATTATGTTAACACAATCCTAATGATTATTGAACAATTTAAAACATAAGGATACCGCTTCACTACATGAAGGAAGAATAAGAACAGAATGTAGTGCTAGACGTTTATCAAGATAAATTTCAAAACCAAGGTAACACTATTTCAATCAGGAATTTAGTCCTATTTGAATTACAGTACAGCTCAGATCCCATGATAATGATTACCTTTCTTAGGCTTTTAATCTAAAAAACCATTGGTAAAACCATTTAGGCTTTAAAGCCAAAAATGACTGGCAAAACCATTCAAGTTAATAAAATGCAAAAGCTTTCTAAAGCCCTCAGGCTTTGAGACAGAAAAAAAAAAAAAGGGCAATTGAAGAACTTTGAAAAATGATAGAAACATAACTAAACTCGATTAAACTGTCTCAAAAAAAAAAAGGAGATTGCATCCCTTTTATTGCAACTGCAGGTGGAGGACAGCTCCATATTTTTAAAGTTGAGTCTTTATGATGCTCCCTCCCCTCCATCATCATCATCATCATCATCATGGCCAGGCTTTGCAAACGAAGATTAGGGAAGGACTCTACCCACGCTTGCTACAAGCACGTTGATGGCTAAGAAGGCCAATGCGAGATAGACAAGTTCGGTTGCAAAAGGCACAGCGGAAAGTCTCCTTTCCCTCCCCTCCACAGCAAAACAAAATCTATCAGAATAGAGAAATGTTCTCTTCTGTAACATCAGCAACTGACAAAAGTATGAGCCTAACAAACTTATCTCGCTCTATTTTAATCAAAACATTCTATTTACAATCATTACTCTCTCTGTAGCATTTATAAGATTTTGAAGACTTCCTATTAAGATAACATTTTTGCAATGCTAACCATTACCTCCAGTGTAGGGTTTCCAGTTATAATACTTTCCCCGGAAAGGCATATTGTCAAAATCCGCACATTGCTTCTCTCGAAAATCACGGGCCCCTGAAGGACATGGCTAAAGCATGAGACAAAAGTTTATTTATTCCAAATATAAACATGAACGTAAATGCTTAAATGCTTATACCACAACTACAATCATGTAAGAGATTAGAAGGTGATTTCCTGCTTTGCCTTGTAGCTCCAATGCTGAAATTTGCTTTATTAGTTTACAGTTGAAGTGTCTATTTTGCAGCCATAGGCTGGCATGAAATAGCTGAAGTAATTAAAGAAAGGCAAGAGTTACATAATAGTTTCCATAAAACTGGAAAATCAGAATCCTGTCAAACTATGCATCATAATCAATCCATCAGCTACCTCCTTATAAACACATTAAAAACAGTTGGAAAAAAAATTTGGTAAGAACTGTAGGCTCAGTTATACTGTACTAAGCAGCTGTACTCACACATGTTACTAAGACATCCAGAAAATAATAAAGCATTTTCTAGAAAGCTGTATCATTCCTGCTTACTTATAGCCTTGACAAAAGCATTGTTTTAAGGCTGAGACTAAGAACAGATAGCATACCCAGTTCTGATTACTACCAGCCTCCAGGCATCAACAAATAAAAACTTACATTTAAATTTTCATTGCTTTGCATTACCAATTACAAAACAATAAGGTAACTTTTTTACTTGGAATGTGGGTAGATTTAAGTTAAATTAATCTTGGAAAGAATTACAGAGAAACAGAATTTTTTGCTATGTCTCATATCTTTCATCAGCAGATACAAAGTAATAATGACAAGTAATCTTGAATACACCCCCAGCACATTAAACATTGTTATCAATGTTTAAATACCTGCTGGAATTGCAAGCTTTATCAGACAGTGTTAAAAATAAAGATTAAAATTATGTTTAGACTGGAAAAGAATCTGTTCGACAGACATCAGAGGTGTTAATAAATATTACTATTTTATCAGCAACAGAAGAATCCATATTATGGCAGTTTTCCTTGTCTTCCTATGTATCTAAGTGAGTTAGCACTTTTCAGGAATCTAAATGCATTCAAGTGAAAGGGTCTCTACAAACATGGATGCTAAAAATTTACTGCACAATGCAAATATTAACATAATTATTATTCTCATTATACATTAATCAAGATCTTATAATAGCTAGCCCATGTGCAATACCTGATTAGTGGGTAAGATATTTCATTTTTTTCATGCAGTTACAGTACATTGATAACGTTTGTCAAGCAACAGACTGCTTGTTTTGACAAGTGCTCCTTTATGAGATTGCCAATCATGAGGTAGGACTCTAGCAAATGTATCAGAACTTAACATCAGGTCTGAAGAAGGTCCTGAGGAGAAGCATTTTGAAGTAAAAAAGTGTTAAATTACTAAACCTGACACAACACCAAACATCTGTTTATCTTGAAGTTTGGAGTTAGGCAGACTTCAGTAATTGAACTCATTGTCTCCTATTAACAAACGACTTCACAACACCTCAGAGAAGATGCAAAACACAGTGACAGTTCAAACTCAGATTATAAGATGTAGCTTCTCACATGAATTCGTTTTAGAAAAAAATTGCATGAAAATATTAAAATTATGAAAGCCAGGAATAATATCTGTGAATGTATGCATAATGAAAGGAACCAGCAAGAACCATTTTCCTACATTCTATTAAAAGAAAGGACTGAAGAACAAGAAATTTTAGATGTATACACAGTTGTATAAATAAAACATTCCCATAATTTGTAAGTAAAACATCCTTCTCGTAATATCTATAAAAAGGAGGCTTTTATAGTTTTAGAAGTAAATAAAATTTAAGATTCACATCCTTATACATATTACAAATCAATTACTTTAACTGAGAAATAGTGTGCCTTGCAACTCTATTAGCATTTTGGATTTTTTTAATTAAAATACTTTAGGTGGAAAAATACATATATTTTTGTTAGAGATAGTGTGGTTGGTGGCAGAAAATAATTTTCTGATGAGTATATTCTTTCTACCACACTTTTGTTTCCAGAACTCATTAGCTAATGTTATTTTCTGCTGATCTCAATGTTTCCATTAGCAGATGCCTTTTGAATTAAAAAGTCATATATGGCTTTGGAAGTGCTTGATGAGAAACAAGCCTAGTAGGAGTGTGTGCGCCGTTTCCAAAGGATTAAAATGGTCAAAAGAAAGGGTAACAGAATTAACTCAAACTCTGCAAGAAAAATGAGGTCAAAATGAAGGGGTTTTTGCATTATGAATAGTGGGAGCTTTAGGGAGTACTATGTTAAAAATTACAGATTGGCAATGAATGCTGACACTGAAAAATGAACAGAAAAGATGCAAACCTAACACATTTATTAATAAAAACAATAATATATTTGCATGCTTTAAATGCTTACATTAATCCAACATACCATTCCACTAAAAATGTCAAGTACTAAGGACTATCATAAATCTTGAAACAAAATCTACTAGTTTCTGCAATTCTTAGTGATGCAGAATCCTAAATATTACTATAAAAGAAATATACTTCAATTGCAGTATATAAACTATTGTACTTGTCCAGAATATATCATAAGATAAAGAGGTGAAACAACACCTTTAAGTATAGATTCTCTCGGTGTTACGAACTTCCTTGATTTAAGACGAAAATCAAGATTAATTTAAAGCTAAAAAAGTAGAAAAGCCTTTTTATGTTTGTAGTGCTACTGATCTAGAATTTGACTTGGAAACTTATTAGTGAAATTCTTTCTCAGAGTGTATTTTTACCTGGTTCAATTTTTAAATTACTTGAATTTGTAATTGACATTCATAATTTGACCTTATCCATTTATACAGTGTCTGACCCCCTCAGAGGTAGGTCACTATTCAATGGGCTCAGCTCTAAAATGAAACTGCATGATCATTCTGGTAACACAGGAACCAGATGGCAAAACAGCAGGTTTAGAATACATTTTCACAGAATGTATAAAAGGATTGTGCAACACATTAGAACTGGATTTTTTAAAGGTATAAAAAGTGTAAGAGGGCTTAAAAGTGGATTCACTGAGGATACTTTAATTTGTGGGAGTCAATGTGGTGCAGTTAAGATATGCAGCTCCATAAATCTTTAGACACCCAGCTTCTGGAAAATCACTCCATAATCCATAGAAAATCAGTAAATCCATAGAAAAGTCAAGCCTTGGCTATCAAAAGTGTGTAATGTTTTCCCTAAAAACCTGTTATTGGCCACTGCTGGGAGACAAGACAGTGGGCTAAAGAGATTTTTGCTCTGATGTGGAATGCTCCTTGTTCACCTTGAACATGGAAGGTCAAGTTGAACTTACTCCAGGCCCCAGTGTGAAGGCACCTGCTGGGCACTATATCGGGATAGGGATCCTAAGATTGGCAGAACACACAGGGTGCCTGCAATACAAATGTGCCTTACAGGACAATTGTTTGACAATTAAATATAGAATCCACAGCTTCTCTGAATTGGGGGGAAAAAATGCATCTCTTGCTGCTAAAATACAAAACAGTCGAGTTGATCACAGTGAAACAAAAATTACTTACATCCGTATTACAGGAGCGATAGCGCTTCCTTTCTCCAAGACAATATTTGCCTCCGCCCGAAGGCCTAGAAAAGTGTGTTTTATTTGTTAATATAAACACTACTTCATAAGATACACTAATTCATTATTTATTACTACAGATCCAAGAGATAAGTATTATAAAAATAAAAAAGGAAAATGCAAGTTTTAAGATAAGATTTTAAAATATTTCATTTGCAGATACAAAACAACTCATATTAATTTAGTCTGCATAAGTTTCAAGCAATACAGTTTAATGGTATTTTGAACATAGTATAAAAAGAGTTGGTTTCAATTATTTCCTAGCTTTATAAAACTAAACTGAGTAGTGTGTAAACAACCTATGTGATACTTTTTTCTTCAATCTTCTCATCTTACTTGTAACCATCAGAGACTGGTTTTACACCTGGAACCAGCAATGGCTGTACATTCTAGTTCAAGAATTTGATTCTGATTTGAAGTAATCAGTATTAAATCTGAGGAAACTCCAGATTCCTATTAGCATAAGTAAGACATTTGGCTCTTAAATTCCCAAGCTGTTCAAGAACCTTATCTATCTTCCATAGAGATCAAATAATGAAGTAAGTTTACAATTAAGTAAAAAGTAAATCAATACCATTTTTCACACTACAGAAAGACAGCATCCTTGAACCAAAAGGATTTTTATTTTCCTAATGCAGACAGAACCATTCCCAAAAGCATCTGCTTGTTAAACATTTAAAAAACATACCAAGCCAAATACATAGTGACAGAAGTATAAATAAAATATCAGGATATTATTCATGCTGCAAAAAAAATCTCACTAGCATTTTTAAATACCGTTGTGAAAAAAATAATGAATTTAATTTATTATCCTCTCAGGAACATAGTCTGACATGTTATTGATGTATACAGGTAATTTCTGCTTTTGGATTCAATGAGTAAGTAGTGATATTTGCCACATTAGATAGTTACTGCTAATGACAGGAGGCGAAAAGACCACTTTAAGCAGCTGTATTGTGACATTATGGTGTCTGTCTTGCAGAGCGCAGTAGAAAGCTGATGTACAGCTTGGCTTGTAAAACATGGATATAAGCAAAGAACTGAGTGTACAGGGAGCAGAAGATAAGAAAAGAGTGATAAAAGACACAGAATTCATTAAAGAAACACAAAGCATTTTTAGAAAAAGTGGTCTTAAAAACCAATAGTGGTGAAGGAAATAGGAATTATGGGGCATGACAAGAAGAGAGGATGGAGTAATAAACTATCCTGTAAAGACCTAGACTGTGATGAGGTAACCAGAACAGGCAAAAGTTGCAACAGAAAAAAGCAGTGACTCATTCAGCAAATAACAGCAATAGAAATAAGCACTCATCTGAGAAGGACTAGTGACAGTGAGAGGAGTACTTACCTGACAGTAAGTATCTTCTCTGGAACAATGCTCGGAACATTGGAAAATAGACAGATTATAAGGCCAGTACAGATACACGCAACAAGTCAAGCTGTGGTGGAGACACTGCCCCTCTTCAAAGAGAGCAAACGGACCAATAGAGAGCAGTGGCAGGAAGGAAATCGCTGAATTGTTTTAAGAGTCAGCGGGAAGTCACAACTTCAGTGTTGGACATGGCAGCACATAAATGTATTGTATGCAACATAATATTATTACCAATGGTTTATTGTAAGCAGTTATACGTAAAACCTTGGAAATACTGTGGTGGGGTTTTTTAATAAGTAACTGGCAATTACTATTTTATATCTTAGGCAAGCATTAGAAGAAATATGCCCCAAGAAAGAAATGTTCCTAAGGCATAATTTAAACATATATTGATGAACAACAAGTTGCATAAAGAAAACTATTCTGGTTACTACTAAATATAAATCCAGCTGTCTTTACTGTACATAAGATACATTAAAAAAGTTAAAGGTATGTCTAGAGAACTTCTCCTGTTAAAGTGTTTCTGTCTCCTATTTTGAAGACAAATGTTGGCAAACTAGGAAAACATTTTTACAGATAACATGTGAAACCACAGTTTTGAATAATTTCCAAGTGTGTCTTTTTGTTGGCTCTGGCTTACTTTAGCTACTTACGCTGGACTGTCACAGTGTCTTATAGACGAGGAGACTCCTCCCCCGCAGGTCCTGCTGCACTCTCCCCATATTGACCACGGACCCCAACCACCATCTATGCTCTGGGGCCAAGTGCCAAAAGGTACGCACTCTCCCTGATAACACCACTGGAAGATTTCACAAAAAAAACCATAAAATTAGTTTGCAGGATGACAGTTATCAGGACAGAAAAATATAAGGGTCAGACAATGACCAATTATAGGCATTAGCATTCCCTGTACAGATAACAGGACTAGTATTTTACTTTTCCCAGCCATGTTTAGACATTGGTGGGGGTGTGTGTGATTTGTTAAATGTCTTCACTAAATCCTGAATTATAGGTCCCTAATACACACCAGAAGTTAAAGCAAGTTTAAAACAAAGATTTCCTCCTTTTCTTCATACAGCCTCCTTAATGTTTCACAATTAAGGAACTGCAAATTGCTTAAATTCTTTTAAACACTAAGATTCATTTTCAAGCTTGGTTTAGTAAAACACCCTCCACCTAGGATTCATGTAGGGGCTTCATTATACAAAATGAAAAATTCCCCTGATAGTATTTTTAAGAAAGTATTCCCATACATTTTAAAAAATAAAATTTGGACAAGGTTACAATGGAAGAAGAATTTGCTGCAGTATTTCATTTATACGAACACTACAGACATAATAAAAGTAGTGCCAAAGCATTAGACATGGTACAGAAAATCATTATTTAATAGTGACTGGCCACTGGTTCAGGGACAGAATGAACATGCATGAAGCTTAAACTTTGCAAAACCGTTACTTAAATCAGACATACAAAATTATAGGCAATTCACACAAATTAGTAACTACTAAAAGAACTTTTATATTTTCTAAACCACCCAGAAATAGTCATGGAGCCCACAGTTTGATCCACATTCTGGTGTCTACTGCATCACTAAGAATTTGAAGCATCTCAGTTAGATACCCTATACTACTGTTTCAGGCTTAGGTGAGTGAGCAGCACATAGGTCTTATGTGACCTGAATCTGCATGTTTCACTTCCAAAAGGTGGGCTACTGCTGTTTAACATCCCTGAATTCCTGTAATAGATATAGGACTGACCCTTTCCAAAAAGAAATCCACACAGAAAATCCAAAACTAGCCATATGAAATTGACAAAAAACACTGAGACATGCACAGAAGACATGGTCAGATAGACATTATCCCTGTTCACGTGGAAACACTACTGGAAGACTCAGTATTGACTTCAGAGTAACAAAGCCAGGACAGCTGACCACAGGGATATGCCACACCCTGTAACACCATACTTAGCAGTAAAGCTGGGACAGAGGATAGTGTTCCTGAAGTAGCCACTGCTCAGAGTCTGGGCGGGCAACAATCTGGTGGTAGTGAGTGGTTCCCTTTGATTTCTTGTTTGCTTTTTTCCTTTTTTTACCTTTCACTTAACTAAACAGTCTTTTGCCCTTCTGGTTGTCTCCTTTATCCCTGGGGACAAGGTGGGGTGAGTGAGTGAGCCACTGGGTGAGTGCTTACCTGCTGGATGGGATTAACCCACCACATCATTCTTCAGAAAAAAAAAAACAAAGACACATGGTTTCATGGACTTGTACTGAGAAAATTATGGTTTATTCTTCTTCGAGTTCTATATTCACAGACTGCAGGAATTTATCAGAGGAGTGTACCCTTCATGTGGAGCTTCCCTTAAATCCAGACTGTTACTGAATGTCTGCATAACACAATTCAGGCCACACAGTGAACTCACATTTTTAGCTAGTGTAGATATATCCAAATGGCACAGTGTTTTGATATGCCTCTAATGGCACCACTATGATAGAGAATGAAGTATTTATGTGAGCTACACGAGTGACTAAAATCACCTGCTTTTCTTCTCTTTACAGTGATAAATTAAGTAATAGAAGTTTTATTGACTAAATACAAAAATCTCCTTGCAGCATTCTATTAGAGATGCCACCCAAGTACATGAACAGATTAAAGTCAAAAGCTAAAAAAATTAAAATACTTCTAAAAGTAAAAGGGTATGCTATTAATTTAATTAAAAGTACATCATGCACATTACAAACATGTCAAAATCCAAGCTAAGAAATGTAGAACACTCAAGAGATATAAACCCATAAGAATATCACATATGCAAAACATCCCAATTCTATACTATTATGACTTAACAGACAAGAGGCAGGTTGCAATTACTTGCTTTACTTCTACAAAGCTATGTAAAATCTCTATAGTCTATAATTTCCTCTGTCATGCAACCAGTGTTCTCCTACATTCATATAGTCCCCTGGAAAACCTCCTTAAATAAAGGATTTTTAATTCTACTGAAGTTAAATCTGAGGACTTACTGCTTACTTTGATGTCTCTTCTTAATTTTCTAGCAAAAATTTATCTTTCACTAGAAGCCAGTGACACATAGAATCTCTGTCAGAGGAATTCAAAATTACCAGTCTTCATTATTTCTAATGGGACTGCAGAAATATGCGTCCTCCACAAAAAAACACCTCATCTACCCTAATGAGGTAAGGACTACTGAGTAACCACTACATGAAGACAGAAGAGGAGGTGACAGCTATTTTAAAAAAACAGTGCTTCATTAAAGGTTTAGAACTGAAATACTAATTCTTCTCTAACGTGTAAAAAATAATGTTCCATTAGTTCAACAGAAAGACAACAATGATTCATTTGAATGCAAATAAAATGTGCAAAAACCTGTCAACAATGTAAACAGTCTGAAATTTTTCTTGGTGAGGTGATTAACAACAAAATAAAACATGATATTGTGACACATTTGACATCACTTTTAATGGAATTAACAGAATTAACACTTTCAATAGTATGCTTCTAAGAAAAATCACACAGCAAGTACTCTAATATTAAGGAAAACTGATTTCATACTTTGTAAGAGGAAAAATAATATTAATATCAATTTAAATTTTACCAAATTCTTTGCAGTCATTGATTCTACAATAATTTTGCAAGAAAATGTAATGTCCGATAACTTACATTTATCTTATGTTAGTTATGATAACTTAAATCATCCCACAATCTAGCCACATAAAATCTATCCTTTCAGCATACTGAGTTTTCACTTTTTGCATGTTTGCCCCTTATTTACATCCCTAGCATGATGTAAGCTATGATCTTAGAAAAGGGTTACTTTTTTTATTATGTTAAATTAAAACACAAAATAAGCATTCCTATCAGTTTTGTCTTATTGTTTTATATGTACAATTTCCTCAGTGCTTATCTATCAGTTAGTTTGCTTTCACAGACACATCTCTGGGTATACTAGAGAGAAACTTCATGTATATTTAAATTTCTTATCACAATTTAGGAAAAAGTGTACCTTTCTGAACCCAGCCAATATGCAAAACCCTTTATCAAAGCATGAACATATTAAAGCTTCAAAACAGAACCGATGTAACAGTTCATCAGCAGCTATAAACCACTCTATTCTCTTTGCCCAGAAAGAGGGGATTTTGCAGAAAAAAAGCTGAGTAATTTTTACAGAAAACATTCTCAAAATCTTCAGGTGTTGGTAGACATCTACCATGGACAATTTCAACGCAAAGGGTTAAAAGCTTGGTAGGTTTATATAAGCAACCGAAAGAAGTTTTTTTTCTAATAGTTTGTTCTATAATACAATAGTTTTTTTACAATAGGCTGTTTTAATTGTAGAAATCCCTCTGCATTCCACCAATAAGATGTTAGTGTACAATGCATTAAATTATGCTTTAATAGTTAAACCAAATTTGCATTAGTAAATATCTAAATATGATAAAATACTTTAAGATCTTATTAGCTATTTAGAGTAGGAAATGTCATTTATTATGTATTTGGCCAGAGTCCAGCAAAATAGGGCTTAATTTGGTTGTGGCCTTTAGGCATGACTGCAATATAAATACAGCAATAATAATAACAACAATAGTAACAAGGTTTACAGAACTGTGACCTGTTAATTTCACCTTATTCTACAGTAAAGACAACTATATATTTGGAAAGAGTTTGTGTTTGTTTATTGGTACCAGGAACTATTAATTCACTGGAACCTCTGAGGCTTCAGTTTACAGATACTATTCTCTGCTGTTAACAGACATCTGCAGTTAACAAGTAAAATGTAAAATATTCTGTAAAATCTTTGTAAAATGGCATAAATTTTCCTCTAAAATCTAACAATGGAACAAGATACTGATGACTGGAAAAAGATGTTTTGTAGAGAGCCAACTGATTAAAGCCTCTGACAAGTGGACATGGCAACAGTGTCTAAAAGCATCTCAACTTGTAGTCTCATAGTTTAAAAAACATAAACTGAGGTAAAATACTCTTTGTCATTGGCAAGGAGAGGTGGTTCCAAAATAAACCTAGATTGGTGATTTAAGAGCACAGCTTCTAACATTTTCTATTACTCTAATATAAGGTAACATTTCTGGTACTATGTGAAGGTCTCTCTGTTTTTATCGGCTAATTCTAATCATTCTATTTTCTTAAATGACCCCTTCAATAAATCCACTTCACATAGTTTACCAATATTTTCAAACTCAGCACAGAAAAGCCATCAGAAGGATACTAGGTCACAGGACCAGAATGAAGCCATCAACAAGCATTAATAAACTGTGACAGCTGCCCAAAAGCTTTCATTCTTGTTGTTTAAACATGAGATTGCACCTCAAAATGCTTTGTTATCTTTGTTCAAAGTAGCCCAGCTAGCACAGCAAAAGTCAGGATGAGAACAGACATCAGTGGTCATTGTTAGGAAGAAAATCCAATCTGCAGCAGTAAAGCTCATGAACAGATGCAGCAACTCTCGGACTGATATTGGAAATTGTTTAATGTAACAATATTAATTAACAATATTCACTTTATACAAACCTGAATAAAATACATTATCTTGAAAAAGGTATATAGAATTCTTTTTTTTCCCAAGTACGTGTCTTGTAAATTAATTAAAATATTTTTCTCTCCTCTTTAAGATGTTCATAGATTTTGCCTTGTAACTGAAAAAGTCTTCTAATATTCTTGTCTGGAACTACTGATACACAGAGATCATTTTAAAATCGACATTCTCATCTTCAGACAGATATCATAGTGCTAGACTTACCTATTGCAACGTTGACTTTCTGTATTTTTCTGTTAGGCAGAAGAGTTTATCCTTATGTACATCAAAATCCTATAAAGCTAAACAGTTACGCAAGCATAACTGAAGACTAAAATAATAGTTCAAAGTCAAAACAGAAAGGTCACTGGGAAATACAGGTTTTTAGAACACTCTTTAATTGAGTCAACATTTTTTCTATACACTTGCATGGTTCAGCTTATATCTGAAGGAATAAAGATTTTTTTACCTTCTAACAAAATGATAGAATTCAGATTCTAGATTTATGTTACACATTTTCAAAATCCATGGGAGACTTAAAGTTGTAACAGTCCTCTAGGAAAGAGTGGTGTAAAATCTAATACAGATTAAACTAAAAGAGTTTCTACAAAAAAAAAATTCAAAAAAAATACACAGAGAATATAACACATTTTTGTGGTGGTGGTGGGTTTTTTTGTTTTGCTTTTTTTTGTTGTTCAAGGCTGTAGAGTTTTACAGAAAGGACAAATGTTTTACTAAAATACACATCTAAAATAATTGTGAAATAATTCTGTAGGATGCTTTCACGAGCATGTGCATATATTCTGAAATAGTAAGTCTCTTTTTTGAATTGTTATAGTTGCTGTGAAATAGTCTAATTTTCTAGTTCTTTCTTCTTGTAGTCTTTGAGCAATAAACTGCTTCTACAAACAGTAAATCATTTGTACTCACCCCCTTTTCAATGCTCCCTGTTTGGCAAAGAGTACCTTCAGCTGCTGGAATGCTGTTCGTAACACAGCGGTTACTTTTGCTGAGGCACCAGAGCTCTCTACACACTTCCTAGGAAAGAAGGCAGAAGCAAGTTGGTCAGAATAAAACTCCAATATTTCTGTCAGTCCTTACACACACATGTATACAAAAATTTTTTCTGAATAGAGACTATTAAGAAGTGAGCTGCAGAAAGGATACTATAGATGGTAATGAAATATTCTGCAATTTTCAATTTTGAAGCTACTATATTTTGCCAAAGAATATTCTGCCAAAAAAAAAAAAAATCTGGAAGCATCGAATTGTAGACAAGAACGTGTTATTTATACCTGCCATGCAAGCAATGTTTTAAAATTGCTTTTTTCTTGATTTGTCCTAACATTAGGCTTAATATATTTTAGTGTTGCAATAAAAGTAGTCTTCAGATGCGCTGCAGTATCTCCATTACTATCACTGTCTGACTCAAAATTTCCTTCTAAAATGGTTATTATTAATTTTAAAAAATGAAACAGCAACAATTAGTTTTGATTCCTTTAGGTAAAACCAAAGTTTTTCAGCTAAGACTACCTGCACATCTCTTCTGCAACACTTGCTAAAGCAGTGCATGTGTAGTTAGAACTTACTGAGCTATCTACTAAAATACTTCCTTTAGGTTTTTAAAATTTGCAGCTGCTTTTTCATAAATTTTTGAGCGTATACTATTTCCCTATATTGTCAGTGTTAAACAAACGGAATTTTACAAATCGTGTTTTTTTCCTACGATATTTTCTCATTTGGTTTTGCCTATTTATTAATTTAAATTAAGCCAGTTCTGTTGACATTGGAAATTCATTGTTAAAACTAGCTGGGGGTTGAAATTCATAATGTGGGCGTGATCCAAAGTTGACTGAACACCGGAAATCTTCACAGTTGCTTCAGTTGCCCTTGAATTAGGCTGTGTATGCACAACAGAATCAGAAGTGGTTTGCTTTTGTGGCAAATTACTGACACGATAATCTTTGCTGTCTTACTTTGGGATCTGTGAAAGAGTACACAACTTGCTTATATATATTTTCTATTTTAAAGTATTTTTTTTTTAAATTTGGAATAGAATCGTACAATTAAAATGACCTTATGGTAGTCATTAGTGTTTCACTTTATTTAATAGCTGCTTGAAATCATATCCTACAAAAAAATCCTCACATAGATTCTATAGCTAAACCTTGAAGCAAAGAGAAGAAGGAAAAGACAGTGTGAATAAATTAAAGTTATTATTTACTTCCCTCCAAGTTCCTTGTTTCTTTGAGGTAATGAATGAGTATCTGGTACCTAGACTATCTTTTTTATACACATCAACATGAATAACTGTTATGTTTTACCCCAAGATTAATGGTTCTTGCATTGTACTGCATATACAAACTATTTATACATTACTCACTTAGCAGCTGCACCGAAGTTCAACAGTAGAATCTTTTCTTGAAAATGCAACATTCTTTCCCAAGTTTAAAATCAGCTGATGACATTCTTGCAGGATTTATTTATACAGTGTATTTAGTTTCATGATTGGCAGAAGCAAAGTATCTTAATTAAAATCCATTAAAAAATATAAGAATGGTCTGAAATTATAATGAATGAGTACTTATGATTTCTGGATTTCCATCCCATTTTTCACAATTATGCTTAAGTTAGCTCATCCTGTTTAGTGTGTGGCTCTCTAAAAACAAACAAATTCTTAAGCCTCTTTTTAGGAGAAATACTGCCACATGTAAAAGCATACCTGCACTCAATGCAGAACTTTTCAAATTAGATTTTTTCACTGAAGAAATGCAAACATTTCTTAATTTAAATCTCTGAAAAAACCCACTGTTTTATGGTCACTCAGCTGACAAAAACTTTGGATTAAGATACACACAAATAAATTTATTATTTAAAATAAAACAACCAGGAAATAACAGAAGATACACCACAAAGGCTCTTGAAAAATATAACTAGGTTACAAATTTCACAGCCATTAAAGTGCTAAAATTCAACACTAAATCAATTTCACATGTAAATCAACCATGAATTCAAACTTCAATACAATATGGATTTCAAAGTGAAAACCTAAGATCGGTTCCATTCAGACACAGTATGAGGTGTTCCTGTCATAATCCTGCCTTATTTAATCTGTAATTTACTTCCTCATTTTGTTGAGCAAAATTAGTTTAATTTACTTGTTCATGCTTCATGTGTGGTCTACACTGTCACACTAATTAGAAGGGTCAGACTGTGACAATTCTGCTTGTGATCTTCTATTTATTTCAGCTCTGATCAAGTTCAAATGTCTAAATTAACAGCTGTTCTGACTTTGGTTCAAAGTTCTGAAAAATCAAAAATTCAGAAATAAGAAACAAAGATTTCAACCACTTCAATAAAGACAAAAGCAAAAAATCAGATCTAGGTAATAGTCTGGAGTTTTAAAATATCTACATTTCAGGATTATTTAAATCCAGAATTCTGTTTTTTGCTCCGGAGTTTATATGTGCAAAATTCCACTTCTGATAAGCCTACATTAAGTATACCATCTATGTATTATCATATAAGTGGAAGTAAAATTTAAAATAAGTCTTTCATTGTCAGCCTAACATATCCACAAATGACAGTATTTAACAACTTCCTTCCAAAAGGATTCTTTCTATATATTCAGGTTCCTCTGGGGCATTAGACTTCCCTAAATTCACTGAAATAAGAGCACCTAGACATTTTAATTCCAAACAAATAATCATCTGTACAGTGTGAATTAATGGATACAGTGCTCCAAAACTATTTTATTCACTCATCTGGTTTGCAGGATAATTCCAAGCATGTCAACTCACCTCCCTGCTTCACAAAAAGAGAGAAGTATTTATTGCTAACTTGCTTGGAAAAGCAGTGTATCAAAATTACCCATTGTTACTGACATATTCTGATAATCCTTATTTGGACCTTAATTTCAGCAGGAGTTTGCCTCAATAAATTCCTAAAGACAAAATGATGGTAGTCTAAAATTACTATGGGCTTTAACACAGTATTACTATTTGAGCAAAAACCTCTACTTAAATCAGAAAAAAGTTCTGTTTGAGACAGATATACAATATCCCAAAATCAACAGAATACTTCCTCATGGAAAACTATGCAAAACATCAAAGATTCACAAAAATAACACAATGTATCGATTTGTACAAGTAATTTATATTAAAACTAAGAAATTAAAGGGGTTTTATAACTTATTTTCCCGTGCTGTACTGCATCTAAAAGAAGAAGTAGAATCTGAAATATATTCTCCATCACCCTGTACATGAAACTAAAAATAACATTAACAGTCATGTGAAAACAAACAAGATACCTGAAATGAAGTGAAAAATCCATCTGTGCTGTTATTTCATTAAATGAACATAGAATTATATGAGGTCCTGCTACGGCTATGTCTTCTTTATTTTCAGCTGACTTTTGAAAGTGAAACAAAGAAGTTCTGACTAAGGTTCATAAAGGTTTCTGTTCTCCAGCTGAACCCTACAAATCCTATATATGGTACTACATTAGATCCTTAGTTATTGATCTGAGGTATTTTCTTTACTACCACCATTATCTGTAAAATCTCTAATCAATTGTTTTTCATAAGCTAGCCTTAAAAACACATGACAAATTGAACTGCAAAGGTCAGACCCAAAATCACTAACAGAAAGTATACTGCTTTTTTTCACACGCTCACACACACATGCACGCACACTCACCCACATAAGGTAACCCACCAACATAAGGTAACCTTTTCTTCACTGGAGGACACAAGATGAAGCTAATATATCTTTTGTCAACATTTTATTTGTTCAAATCATTTAATGGCTAAGAGAAAGAAGCATATAAACTGAAAATTAGTGATCTCAAAGTCAGTCTCCAAATGTGTGGATTTAGTAACCACTAATTTGTAAAGCAAACAAGGGAAAGTTTTAAAAATCCAGGAAACATAAACTGAAGCTGAGGCCTTTCACAAGATCAAGACAAGATAGATGACAACCTGTAACGGTGTATCTTAGGGCTCCATGACTTCAGTTTGGAATTCGGATGCTTGTATTTGCAGTAAATTAAACAAAGCTGAAACCATCTAGAGAAAAAAACACAGCAAATCAAATTACCTTCTTTTTGCCTAAGTGTTATAAATGATGGAGCCTCTTTCTGTTGTGTCATGCAGAGTTACATATAGGCATTTCAAATTATGGAACAACTAAGCATCCTAGATCATAATCATCATAATTGGTTACAATACAGCACAATGACAACTCAGTAATATGAGCAAAGATGAAATTGCTGTGCTGTTCCTAATGTTTTCAACACTTGAAAGCCTCCAACAAAAGTTAGAAGTTTGGCCCATAATATTTAAAAAAATAAGATGGGAAATACATTCTCAATGCATATTAAACTACGATAATTTGGGAGGTTCACCTTTTGTTCATAAAATTTTAAAATCTTAATTAGGTTCGTATGTTACTTCAGCATGTTTAATCCATAATATGCTGCACCTCTTGATGAGCAATTGCTAAAATAGAGCATAAAAATCATTAGCCTGAATTGTAACTTACAATTCAAACCTGAAAAGCATCAACATACAGTATTTTCAGCCTTATTGCTGAAATACTGCTGACAGCATGACTAAACTAGAAGACACTTAATTACAGGTGAACTTCAGAAGGTTCAAAGTTTTGTTCAGATAAGCACCCAAAAGTTACCATTTTAGTGTTCCATTACCAAATGCTCATTAAGTGGTGCAGCACGTTATAAATCACAACATGCTGAAAGAATGTGAAAAAGAATCCAAAGCTTAAATCATACCTTTATATTATGTTACCAACATTCTTTCCTAAATATTGGGTGCTTATCTGAACCTTACAGAAACTACAGGAGACTCACAAGATCAATCACCTCCAAGTACCATCTTCCCTTTCAAACCCATGCAACCCATCAGTCTTTATTCAAACAGCATTCCACTATATGAATCTTATTATTGCTTCTACTATCACCTAATGAACTCTTGCTTTGATCACCAGCTTCTCCTTTCACCTTTTTAACAGCTTTCATAAGTTGCAGGCACAGTGGTGTTAACATCTGTGTCTCTTGTGAAAGAGAGAGAAAGAGAAAAACAAAGACAGAGAGGAGGAGAAAAAGAAGGGGGTTTATAGACAAGATAGTCCTAGGAAAGAAGAAAGGGGACTACAGGAATTTATTACAAAAAGAATGTAAAACTACTTAGGATTCAGACAGAGGAAAACTTCTGGGATTTCCCTTGACTATTCACATCATAATCTTAGAAAAAAGAGGGAACAAAATTCACTTAATTACAACACAATCCTCTGAGTCCTTATGTAAGAAAAGCTCAACATTTTAATCATTTGTAACACCAAAGGCCCGCAAAATAATGATTAGAGGTTTTTCAATTGACCAGCCAGACTCTATGAAATTTAAAATAAAAAGGAAAGGTTGATTAAAATGACAGAGTATAATACCAGGGTCTTCAATTCCTCACTTCGTCTGCATGTACTTTTAACACCAGTTTGTGAGTAATGCAATATAAATCCATCCAATCAAACTACTTATGCTTGGCTAACACCAAGTATAAACAACTTAGCCATGGTATGATATATGAAGTTGGGGTCAAAAAAAAGGCACTTTATGATAAGTTACTAAGTATTATGTACAGATTCAACTGAATGGATGCTCCTTGTCATATTATCAACAGGTGATGGAACAAAAGAAAACTGGTAGCTCTGGTACAAAGATACACCAATGGCTTCTCTGCCTCTCCTTGTGAAATGAAAACAAACTTCCAGAATATGCTTCTACCTTCCTATAAAACCCCTGCATCAAGCTTAATACCTCTATTTAACTGGAGCAAACCACATCAATATTTAATGAAAAAGTGACAGTTTGATTCATGAACATCAAAATTTTTATCACCTGATTACAAGGGTCAACTGCAAATCAGACTATTTTGCCCTAGTAGAAATATTGTAGAACCATTGTGTATAGTAATGTATTTGCTCTCTGGTCAACTGACCAATGCTGGTGGAAGAGCATAAAATGCAAAAGAATAGACCAAATAACTGTAAGCGACTATCTCTGAAACCCTGTTATTCGCAGCCAGCAGCTTTACAGATTGTAAAATGCAACACAGCAGTATCAACCATATGCATAAAGTATTAACTGCTTTTAAAATGTCTGAGGTTTTAGCCTCAGTCCTAAGAATGTAGGGAGCAGCTCTAAAGCAAAGCATTATATTGAACCACAAAATCAGAAAGTTACAGTCAGGCATATTCCAGTTATTATTTAAACTCATAAAGCTGACAAACTGAAAGTCAAGACTGCAATTCTAACCCAGAGACAGCCAACAGCCAACTGTTACTAGGCAGATACTCAATGTATAAGGAGGTAAAAAGACAATGATAAAGTTCTTACAATCACTTAAAACAGAAGGATTGAAAAAGGTTCTGAACTACCAGAGGAACTGACATACAAACAGAACAAAGAATGGAGACACATGTGACCATCAGCAGAAGAAAACCCACACTGCGTCATCCTAGAAGATGTAGCATATTCCGTAGCTACATAACTTAACAGGAATTGGCACTGTTTCTAACAATCTCAAAACTTCACTGCAGTGAAACCAAACAGATACCTGAAAGCATACACTGCTTTTAGGAAAAAGATATACGTCAGTATTATATAGCGAAATTTCCACCATTACAATGTGGCTCACTGTAAGTCGTAAATTCAACCATCTCCTGAATCTGAAAATATACCCGAAAATGAAATATTTTAAATAGCTTCAGATGTTGCCTTTCACTTCTTTATTCAAAGTATCTGTTTCTTCACCCTAATTCTGTAAAATTGTCTTTGTATCAGAAATGGTGGAAAGTCTAGTATAAAGAACAATGTATTTGTAACATTAAAAAGATTACTGTCTACTTGCTAATGTGTAGCTTTATTTCTTCAGCTCAAAGAGCCAAAGAATCACTTTGAAATAGTGTCTGACAATGTGCTGAACAACACAGAAATATCTGACCAATAGCCACAATGCTTTTGCTGGGACAGTTCTGTCAGTATGTGACTAAACAGTCAATTAGACCTAGTCCTTAAAGTAGCATTGGACTATGAAGGAGCTCCTTTTTATGCCAAATTGTCTCTGACAGTAAACAAACACACAGAAAAGCAGAAACTTGAAGTCCCTTTAGTAATTGAGCTCTGGTGCTTTAACTGGTCAAACACCTCTCCAAGTAATTAACTTCAAGTTCCTAAGTAAGAACGGCTTAAACTTTAGCTGTGCAAGACTCATTGCAGAACTAGGACATGATCTATGATCAAATGCAACAAACAGTTTAATTAAATATCCATAGGGGATGGATGAGGAAATACCAGAGAAAAGGCAAGGAACAAAAATTAACGTTAAAGCTAGATGGTTGAAACAGGTAAATTTTCTAAAGGTTAGTAAGATTGTGGCAGTATTCCTAAACAAAAAGATTTTCCAAGTAACATTAAAAACACAAATTATATATACAGGTACATCACAGCCCAAAGGAGACTTGTAGATTTTTTGCCTTTGATTTGAGAGTTCAACTGTTTCTTTTGTCATGTCTTGCCACCACAAATCAGTAAAAGGCATAAATAAGAGAAAAAGGCAAGCAATTTTCTCTGTGATTTCCCTTTGATTTAGAACTTATTTCCTTCTGGGTCACTATACTCCAAGTTGGAAAACCTGTTCTACCAGCCACTTCCAAAAAAAAAAGAACTGTAAGAAGTGCTAGAAAGGAGTTAGCATACAAACTACATTCTATGTTGAATAGTGGTTTTTTACTATGTTTTTCCATCCATAGTTGCACGTGTCTGCTAGAAAAAGATCAGTGAATTATTAATGGCATTCCATGTGACTAGTACACTGATAAGAAATATCCAAAGCACTGATTGTTCACTTTTGATATAAAATAGTTGATGAGAGTATTCAAACTAGTTTGTCCTGGTATTTAGATCCAGTTCAATTACTCAGTCCTAAAGCCCTTTCATATATGAATAAGTCTTTCTTAAATAGACATTTCCATCTGCACTACAATCTTCCAAAGCCCCTTTTTCCCCCCTTCAAAATTATCACTTCAAATCTGTACGATAATAATCATCTCGGTCAAATTTCCAGAGCATTATGGTCATGGTGGATATAATATTTTTAAATGTAGGTACTGTTTTATATGCGTATTATTTCTTAAGAAGGGATATTATCAGACTTCTACAATAACTTATTTATTTACATATGCAGTCTGAATACTTTTACAAAAAATAGAGTGGCTTTCTTTCCACAACACTTAGAAGTTATGCTCACATTGATAGCACACTGATGGAACACAATACCCTGTATCAATTCAGAGCACTGGTAATGAAGACATAACTTCATTTAACTATTGCCTCAATTAAGTGTTGACCTCTTTTTTGTAGCTCTAAGGGAATTCCAAAAAAAGACCTTTTTAAAAAAAAAAAAGACAAGCAGAAGGCAGAAAGCCAACATTACCTACACATCTTCATTACTTTCAATTATTTGTGGTTTAGGAACTGGTTTAAGAATGTGTACTGTGCAGCATGATCATTGCAACAATGGTGTTTAAAGAAACCTATATATATGTGGCAAAGCCAGGTTTTGCACTTTATGAACTTTCCAGTTTAATTTAAAATACAATACATCTCCAACGGTTGTGCTATAAATCATGGATTAAATACCTGCAGACTTCCTTAGTCTGCAAATAAAAGAGTGAGTGCGGTAAAAATTTGTAAGAAAAAAAAATTTAAAAAATAGGTATTACTTAGATGAAGGGACAGGAAATAGGGCCATTAAAGAACAGTGATTCCAAGTGGTGAGAACTTAGAGAGGAACAATAAAGGCCAAAAGAGGCTTGATGAGGAATCAGGAGTAGAAGACCCAGTGAGCTAGTCATACAGCTACACAGCTTTTAAATCCTTTTCACTATGCAATCTGCCAAAGAGGCATCCCAAGAATAATACTGTATTTATCACTCCAAAGACATTACAAACGGACTGTCTTTGTATTATCACATTCTTTTATTTAAATGATCTAAAAATTGAAAATTATTAAAACTATTTACTTTTAAACCACAAGATACATTCTCAAGGTTTACCTAGTGCAGTCTCAGCTGATTATTTGATAACATGCATAGCAGAATGCATCCTTTAACTACATACTTTGGGCTGCAAAATTTTGAGTAAGTGTTTATAACACATGACCTACATGTGTACGTTTTTATTTCTACTGTAAATTTATTTACCTTAACTACTGCACAGTGTACTTGCACATCTGTATTGCACAGTGGTATCTGAAGCCAAATCTTTGCTAGTAGTTTGCTATTCAGTATTATATTCAGCTATCTAGCTTCATGTTCCTCTGTTCCCATAACTATAATTCCTCTTTTCAAAAAGGTATCTGAATAATGTGAAAAACAATAAACTGAATGTCAGGGAAAAAAAGTAACAAAACAACCACCAAACAAGAAAATAAAATCAGATCTGACAAATTAATACAAGTATAAAAGTAACTTCAAAATGTAGCTTTATATTGAAAGGTTAAAGCCAACACAACAGAGTTCATGTTTCAAGCTTAATACAATAGGAACCTGATCTCAATTAACTGAAATCAGGGAAAATTCTCTATTATGCTTTAAAAGGAGCCGGATTGTGGGTTCTGGGCTCTTTTTTTCCCTGTAATTAAAGACCGCCTTTCCCAGCTCATTGTTACCCACACATTTTAGTGTACAGTACACACAAATGACTCAAGCAAAAGATGCAGCATAAGGATTAAAATGAACCCTTTGCTCATGAATAATGGCACCAGATATGCTACTGGAAATCTGTAACCCCCTACTACAACTAACTAAAGATTTATGTTATAAAGGAATATATACAAATGACTAAGAAGAACACTCAGCATAAGGATTAAGACTTCTTACCCCATATTTACATTGGCGGGATGTTGCTCCATACTGGAAGCGACACTGTTCATCAGCATCATACACCTGACCTGGGGCCACAGCTGGATAAAGAAAGTCACGCTTGGGAGGCTCATTATCAAGGCAAGTACCACGGCCCGAACTGTTCAACATAAAGGACCAAATCAATTAGGAATTCTACTGACTGTAAATCACAGTAATGATATTATGTATCTAGTTCTTACTTTTAACAGCACTGGGTGTGAAACAAGTAGGATTACAATAAACAAACAGTAAGATGGTACACCCATAGTAACAAGAGAAAATATTTAGAAGTAATTAAGAAATTAAATTAATTTTTTATCATTATTATTAACAAAAATGCTTATTTTAGATTGTGAAATAATTTCATATATTACACTTTTTAAAAGTGTGATAATTTCTGAGCCACACAAGACTGATTTTCATTTTTGGTTTAGGATTCCTATTTGTTTTCACTGAAGAACAGCTACATTTAGCCATAGAACGAAAAACAAACAAATTAAGCAAACCCAAGAAATTCAGTTTACAATTAATAATGATCCTTCTGATCCTTCAAACAGCTAAGCCCAATTTTATAGATATGAGCAGCTCAATTGGTTTAAGTAAAACTAAAACACATTTGAGTTTCAATATGACAAAATGTTTATAGGATTAGGACCTCAACATGCAAGTTTTTCTTGTATTTGACTGAAGAAAATGGTTACAAAGTGGTAAAAATTCTGCAGGATCTTCAAATTTGCCTATACTAGAGTGAGTGAAAAAACTTCTATGAATCCAAGATCCTTTCTACTGTATTAATATTTAGTCTTCAAAAATTCATGTTAGAACCAAGACAATCATCTTTCAAAACTTCAGTATTTTCTTCTTCTATATTGTGTTCAGTGGCTGATTTTTTTTTCCAAAATATGCCCACATTCAACCACAGTATTTTACTGTAGCGGAATAAATAACAGAGAAAGCCAAATGCAAACAGAGTTCTGTTTAGAAAACTTTGTACTTTACTAAATATAATTATTCCGTTTAATTTGGTCAGTGTGCATAAAAGAGGACAGATGCTTTTTTACTTTCATTTCACATGTGAATAAGTGAGGATTTTCAAAGAATTCTTATGCCAACACTTAAAATTTTTTTCCAACATTCCTACCAATTTTGCCAGCACTTATGTTCTGTTTTTTCCCAAATCTTTTCCATGCACCTTGCCAAAGGAACATAATTTCAGAAGTGAATGTTCTACACTGGTTTTTTTTGAGATTTCCAATTTTTTATACTTTTCGTCTGCAGATAAAAACAGAGCAAAAAAAAGCTCTCGTAACTACACATTTTATGTTCTCATTTTAACCCTACTTAATTCAAGTCCTTGAAATACTACAAAAGACCCTTTAGAAAAACAAAGAAACAAACAACTGCTAACCATTTCAGAAGGCAGCAAGTAGTAACTATTGTAAGAACTAGGTAAATACTGAAAAAATATGGTATTTGGTGACTAGTTCCAAGGGATTCAGTGTGACTCACCTGCCAACCACACCTACGTATCCTGTCAGCTAAAATCTACCTTCAAAACCTTCCTGAACCTGTGTGGTTCTGGCATAAAAAAAATAATGTATTTTCCCCTTTATTCCAGGTAATTATTGCAAGTATATATATCTATATATATATTCTGATAGCAGAAGTTGGGAAAACATCCTTCATACTTTTGAAATATTTCAATGTTGTATTTTGTGTGTATGAGGAGTACATGTTAACAATTCCAGTATGAAAATAACTCAAATATAAGCCGATTTTTCTGTAATGTCTGGAATAAACTGCAGATAGAATCTTTGCTTAAACGAGCAGTGAGAAGTTTAGCATTTGGCATCAGCTTGAGCTAGTACTGCTGTATTATCGGAACATTTCCATAGATTTCCAACAGTGCAGAATTTACAAGATCACTGCAAATTGTGATCAGTTCTAAACCTTTAAATTCACCAAATATGTAAATTAAAGTTTATACCCACTCCACAAGACATATAATTGCAGAAATGCAAGTCAAAAATCCTTCTACTAAATACAAAAATATGGCTCTTCTTCTCTAATAACAGGATTCTCACCATAATTAAATATTGTTGTAGTAGTAAAAAAGTGAGAAAATGAATACTGAAATGTCATTCACTTTTTAGCTACATTGTATCATAGACTCTAGACTGAAAACCTTTTTCTCTTTCCTTCTGTTTCAGTTCTATTATTTATCTCAAGTAGTTGAACAAAATTGATCCCTGATACTGTATTGTGTGAACTGAATTATCCTGGAAAAGAAATGGCATGTATTATAAGTGCATTAATAAAACCAGAGACTTTCCATTAGTTATGAAAGGTCCAACCAAACCAAGGACCATATAACCTTTCCAGAAAACTTTTACAAGACTTCGGAATGGTGCAATACTCTTGAGTCTATATCCTTCTTTCTTTCTCTTTGCTCCACCAAAGAAAAACCTAGTTAGTTGAGAAAAAAATTTCTGCCAGCTCTGGGGAATGAACCAAAAGGGTCCAAGAAGAATAGTGGGTTTGGAGCACTCTATAAAAAGAGATCGAATTGTTATTATTAGTCAGGCCTACAAAACTGAAAAAAGTCATTTGTGTACATGAAAAGAAGATAGGAAAAGAATGCCCAAATACCTTCAGATCACCAATTTTAGAAAATTTCTACTCACAATTACTTTTGAGTTTTGTGATTTTAGCTTATAAAAGAAGCATATATCAATTCAAACAAATCTACAGGATATCCCTGCAGAGCATTTACATTTCTGAACACAGGGTAAACAAATCTTTAGAATCTGCAAGACAAGTAAGATGATTTCAAACTGATTCTTATATTCTATTACTCTACAAGGTACTACTAGTACTCAAAGACTTTACCATTCTCCTAATTTGTGGTTGATTTCATGGTGTTTTATGGGACAACAGTGGAACTTATTTCAATTACAAAATAGCTAAGCTTGATGTTATTTCATTCCAGTATTCCAGAGCAGTGTCTCCAGAGATCATTTTAAACCACTCTACAATATAATTAAAACTTTTTTTTGTATTTTAATATCACAGAATAGCAAATTATTCTTCTGTTTGGAAGTATATCAAGGATACTAGAAAATTCTATAGAAGCTTAAGATCTCAGACACGCTGTCACTGCTAAGTGCTCAACTAAATTAACTGAACAATGTAAAACCTCTGCACAAATATCACTGTTGTATGCAAGGTCAAAAAAGAAAAAAAGCAAAAACCACGGATGTAGATATCTCAGGAATTATGTTCCTATTACAGTATCTATTCCCAAATATTTTAGAAACTTACAGAGTACAACACAACTCCTTCAATGGTTGAACAAAATATACCAGAACACTGGCTCTGAAAATAGATTTTTAATGTTAGAGAATAGCTTCATTTGTAATAATGATGTGGACTATAAAGCAAGCTACATTCAATGATGATAAATTAAATTAATTATAAATATTTGTGAATATCTGTTATAGCTAAACAATTAAATACATAAATATACTAATAGTATACATAATGTTTTATCTAATTCTGATACCAAATTACCCATGGGGAAAAAAAAAGGAAAAGTAAAAATTATTAACAATAATCACAGAGCATTTTTACATACACATATTGATAAAACCATTAATTATTTACATACTGATACATTTGGCTCCTAACAGAATTCTTGCTGCACATTTATGAGTAAAAACTGATTTTTAGAGAGCACCAGGATATATATCCGTACAGGTTACAAAAGCCGCTTTCCTCGACATTAATGAAAAAACTCCACAGATTGCTCAAGACTACGGATAATCACATAAATATCTGCAGAATCAGGACATAAATAATGGAAGTGTGATTTGGAGTGGTGTGTTTAACATTAAAATGAACCTAAAAATGAATGTAATTACTAAATGAAAATATGCTTGTATGTTAGGGAAATTCAGATGCCACAATCACAGCCCTGATAAAAACCTACTTCTTTCCAATCTGTTATGCAAGGCTGACTCTACATTTTATTATTGCTATTTCATAGCAGAGACTCCCTAATGTTGCGTAATCGTTTCATCACATTCAATTTTTCTTTTGCTTGGTGGTAGTAATTTGCTATTCTTTAAATGCATACTTTTCTCCAAACTTTCCTGTGTTCCAAAGCATTATTTTATTCATTGGGATAATTACACAGTAGCCATATTAAGACAAATCTATTGGTTCATCTATAAAAACCATGTTCCTACCAAAATATGGTCTTAATAATTTGGGAGATACTAAGTTATAAAACACTGGACCAATCATTTATTTCATCAAAGACTGTACAAATAGAATAGTTAATGAAAATCTGCTGCTGATTCTGCCCTTCACAGGGGCCTTTACCAACAGGTAGATACAGAGTAATACTTGCAAAGTCAACACTCAAAACCCCATTGTCATCTCAGGAGTACAGAAACTCTTGGGTCTTCTTTTAACTAGGTAGCCTTTTAAGTAAAACACAAGATTCTCAAAGTTTCAGAAAACTACAGCAAATGAGGAACACGTTTTTTATTCAATTTCCTGTTAGGAAAAAAAAATCCTAGTAAATTTTAAAGGAAAAAGAAGCAAATTATAATCTGAAGTGTATCTACATAATACTGCATATTTGTAGAGAGAGAGATGAAATTTTTATGTGATTGATGTGATCTTTCAAAACTAGTCTTGGCTTATACTTTTTTTAGAAGTTACTTTACATTTCTGGAGTACCAAGGAACTGGCCAATGTGTCATAGATAGCATATGAGGCATATATAGACGTATCTTACATATATCTTGCATATCCACTTGTATGTTTAGGATTCTTGGTTAGATGATGTCTGGACCAGAACACCGAATATCTTTTTTTATATCGTCAGCATGGGCTTGCTTTGGACCAAGGTAGTTTTGCCTCCCTTCCAGAGTTAGAAAGGGGTAGTCTAATATCTAAATCCTGCTGTATGGCAACTGTAGAGACTCTCCAAGAATTTCTTGCGATAGATCTTACTCAAATAGTTTAAAGACTCTTGGTTCCCCTTCATCTTCAAAAGGCAATCCTGCCTTTGAAAGACAGAATTGGCCATTTGGCTTCTTCTAATACCTTCTCCTATCTGATACTGACAAGATAAATGAACTATGATCCCAGAAATCACATAGCTTTTGTTATAACAAAACACAGAAGTAACTGAACAAAGAACTGTAAGTAGAAAGTTCTCTTATCTACATCTAAGTGTCTGCATGGCTCTATAGGTATACTGTACAAATATATTCTGGATATAATGAAAATTGCAGGTGTTACATATATATTTTTTATATATATGTATATGCTGATAGAATGAAATTTATACTAATTGGTATTCAGTCACAAAAAATAATTTTAGGGTTGGTTCACTTCTCCTATGAGGAGATATCAAGGGTTTCTACTCCTCTCACAGGAATCTCTGTTCTCTGACACTGCTCTCCAAGCATTCAGTTCTCAGTCAGTATTTCTTTAATTAGTTCCATATAATGTTAGTGAAATTTAAAGCCATTGAAAAGTACTTACAAACAGTTTGGCTGATCAACTGAATTAAGTCGATCTTTCATTCTACCTAAAAGCTTGACAGACAACAGCTATTATGTGCTTCGAGGAATGTTTTCACCAGAAAAAAAAATATTTTCTTTGGCCATTTCGGCATCTGTGCTGGCTGACCATCCTTGCTGAGAGTTTTGGTAGATCTATTAGCAACACATAGCTTTGCTTTGTCTTACTGTCATCCTTTGAACCATATTCAACCTCCATCCATCAATCCTGCAAAATAATTCTATTTCCCAGCTAGAGCGTTGCTGAACTGATACCTTCCAAGTGATACTTAATGGTTATTCCTCCATGCAAAACTGCTGTAGCAAGTGGTGACCCAAGCTGATAAACTAATAAATCCACACTAACCTACCTTACCATATAATACTGTGTACACACAAAGAGCTTCTATCAAAATTCATTCCAGTTGCATTAACCTGGAGCCATGATGGCCTGGTCCAAACTTGTACCCAGATCCCAAGACACAAATCATGCATTGTGATATGTCATACAGACTCACAGCCCCAGCTTTCTTCTGGGGTATCTGCATTTAATACCATCATGTTCTATCCTTCTAGTTAGACATAGTTAAATGCATTCTAAATCAGCCACATTAATTCAGAACAGAAAAAAACATCATTTGTCTTACTTGTTCTAGTCTACTGGGTCCTGTGCCAGCTGTTTTGCAAATTAAGATGTTCTTCTAGAACTGAAAGAAAGGGTGCAGAGTCTAATCTCACTGAAGAAACAGATGACAGCATCTATCAGCTTGGGCTCTATAGCCCTAAACAGCATTTTCCTCACCTGTTGCTAAGTTATGAAGAAATACTAGGAAAAAATAAAGAATAAGTTTTCCTGTCAGGATGCAGACTATTCTGCTCTTGTAAAAGCAGTCAAGGAAATGTTGCCACATGAAACTTGCTATTTTTCTTTGCTTCTTGCTAACTAATCACTACACACAATTGAAATGTATCTGCTCCTAGAGCTGTTCTGCTTTAAGGAAAGGTGTGAATGGGTAAAAAGAAGTGGTCTTGACTTCTGACAGTTGTCCCTGCAGGTACTCTACCAGTGTAACTCTACTAGCTTCCTGCTGCCATTGAGATCGCAAAAATGCCAGTGAGAAAAGCAGAAACTGGAGAAAACCCCTACAATTTTCACTATTCTACCTCATGAAACAACAAACCAAATATTTTAGGGTAAAAAAGTATCAATTCATTTACAGGATATTGGAACCACAAACAAGAAGCATAAATGAGAAATCTGACATATTTAAAACCAGACTGTGGAAATAGTAGATGAAAGAAAAGTTATCTTTGACTGTTAGTAAATTATTTAAACACAGTATCCTATACAATTGGAAAACCTATAATAATTACAATGTGTAAAATAACATTTATCCAAGCTGGCTTTGAAAAAAAATAACATCTACATTCCAGGTTACAAAAATACAGCTAAAATATTATAAAAGATAATTTATTATTGAATCTGCTATGTGTAGATTTTTGTTTTACTCTAGCTCAAATATTACTTAGTTTCTTCAGTAATGATTTTTTAATGAAATCCACAGGTGGTAGTAATTCAAGTAGAATTGCAAACACTGGTCATGATAGAAAAGTATCTCAAAAAACCTGAAGAGATTAGAGCTATGGGAAGAGATTCAACAGAGTACTCTTCTGGCTTTATGCTGAAATAACTGCAATTTCACTGACGTCCCACAAATTTAAAAATGAAACTTAACCAGAAATCAAACCTAGGGAATGGAAAAGAAGAATGGAGGTGCTAACAGCAAATAATAAAATAAATAAATAAATAAAACACAATTGAAAGGAGGCACAAGATAAACATGTTTTCAACTGGCAGTAAAAATTTGAAAGATCACTGCATTCATCAGTCTGAAATCTGAAACTCTGCAGGAACGTTATAAACAAATGGCGAGCTCTATTATAGTTACAATGTAACACAATCCACAGAATTTTACCACATTTCTTCTCTAAACCCATAAATACAAAAGGACTCCTTAGCTATCTGTTGAATTATGACTTCATCAATAGACAGCTTATTGTCAGAACAATTACGGGATCAAAATGAAGTTTTTCAGAGGAGAGCAACAAATAGAAGTAAATGAGACATGAAGAAACAAACTCCCAAAGGCTACAAGAAAATACCCGAACTGTAAGCTTACAATCAGAACCACGAAGCTGTGAAATAGTCTCAAAAGAGATATGAAACCATATTCTTTGTCATAGTTAAAATGAGGCTGCAATGACATACTAAAAAGACTACCAGCGGAAACAGCATTGAATTAACACAAGTAATTTGTAATGATAAAACTACAACACATATTTTTTAAAATAATAGCAGTGTTAAATAAATACATATATGCATTTATGTATCTCCTTAGAAAACCAAATTACATTGTGAGAAGCCTGTATCACACACACATATATATAAGAAGGACTTAGTGTGCTTTATTTTAGACACTCATCTTAAATGCACGAGTTCATAAAACTGTGCAGGTGCACTGTTCATTGGCGTGATAGAAAATGCCTTAACTTATTACAGTAACTGATGAGAAGTTTTCTTCCCCTGATTAGCATCAACATTAAATGTCTGTCTCTGCTCACTAACTCTGTGGGGCACCTCTTCAGCCCAATACAGTGATCCTCTACATTTGAACCAACACAAAGGTATTGGTCTGGATGGTTCCCTCCAGATAAGACTCAGAATACAGCATCTTATTCTGAGGTTAGATCCGTGAATGAGGAGGAAAAGCTCATTTTATTCTTAGTAGTCTCACAGTTAGAAACTTGACTAGTTTAGGTCCATCTCATAAAATATAGTAAGTGCCTGAATTACTGAAAAACCTTAATTAAGGAATGATTGCACTGATGACACTGAACCTACTAACAAACTGGCATTTACCTCCAATAAGGTAGACCTCACAGCATTTAAAAAACATGTTATTAAATGTTCTCAGTGAACTCATAGTTATTTGTCTTTCACAATTTAAAACACACAGAGGCTTCATTATGCATCACCAATACCAATGTATACATTGATATGAGCACATTTTTGTTAGTAACATCTTTTGACTGTTAGAATTTTTTCACAGTGAAATCTCATGTAGCAATCTACTTTTGGATAAAAATCACCACAGAAGTGGTGACAGAGGTTAGCACAATTTCAAGGTATTAATATAAAGACCTATGCCATCCTCTCCTATAATTTCACCAATGGTATCAAGGAACACTGACAGATAAAACCTCAAAATACTGCATGAAAAACATATCAGCAGTGAAATGTACAAGGAACAAGGTCATAACCTTCTTCCCTTCATTAGAATCTCTCACATTATGTATGTATGTAAAAAATATACTTCTCAACATTCATAGACAAATTCTGCCCATCTCTATTTCTCACCCTCAGATTAATGAAGTAATGAGGTATGATCAGCACTTCAAAATGTTTTGAGAAGATTTAAAATGAGAACTGTTAAGGTGGGGAATGGAGCAAAAGAAACTTTTGCCATTTCACAGAAATGCAATTTACAAAAAAAGACTTTCTATAATTCTGTCTGTTCCTTCTAAAAATGTGTACCATCATAACATGTCACTTTATCTCTACAATTGATCCCAAGAGGTGTAAATTTTTTGAAAACTGATTTTTCTTGAGAGATTACTTACTCTAAAAAACTGGTGATGTAATCCCGACTGCAGGCTGACCAAGAGAAAGGATTGGTGTTTGCTGTAATATGAGCTGCCATCAGCTTTGCTGCTTCATGACCTTTGGTCCCACAGGAATTTCCAATTCCATCATGATTCATACCAAAACTGCTCAAAAGAGGAGGAGAGAAACAGCCCATTACTCTTCTGCAGCATCAGACATCTCTTAAAACATAACGTCACCTTTACCAAAATCATGCTTGGTATAGGAGAACTCTTAAGTGGAGAATCAGGATCAGTTAAGTTGTGTTTAGTTTATTCAGATCTCAGGATAGAGCACAATTACATAACCTTTTCTTCCATAGACTTTTGAAAGCATTATTTATTTTCTAAAGCTTTTAAAGAAAACATAACAGTATTCTGGCAAGACACAAGACTTTAATGTTACCCCGAGCTTCAATACAATGAGTACTGTTTCACCTCTTCAACTGATTGTAACAACCTACACGTGCAAGGTATTGGTAACCATTCCTCCCAAACCCCCTTAACTGCATGGATATAAGAAAAAGAGTATCAGTGAATGATGGATGTTTCCTAGAGGCTCAAGAAGGACTTCATCATCAAGAAAGCATTACTTTCTTGCCTATGGGATGTCTCCCTACGGAATATCTAGTCTATAGCAATGCCTGTATGTATCTGGTTCAGTTTATGGCAGAAAGCCATATCCATGGGAAAGGTCTGATTGGCGCCTCAAACAATGACATAATCAAATAAAGAATATCCCTTGCATATAAAAAAATACAGCTTTAACTAACTCATCTAAGCAAGTTATACAATGAAATGAGACTTTCAGACCTATATTAGTTCTTATGATCAGTCTTTAATATCTATATTTATTATGGGAGGAAAGAGCTTTGATGTCCAACGTAACACATCAAACAAGAATTTTACAATGAAAAATGTGCTTTATTGACCTGTGCTCAGGTCATTTCCTAGAATATGGGATACTTCAAACAGAAACATGTCCTTTTGAATTGCCTCTGTAGAATTTCTGAAAATGGAAAACCTTAATTTTTAATAAAGTCCATAAATTACTCCTTACAAAAATTAATTGAATCATGCAGATTATATCTCATTTCCAGTTATCCCTAGTTAGTGTATTCCATTTGTTAAAAACATTACAAACTTCAACAGTCTAAGAAATGTATTTTTATCTTTTGGGCATATAAATAAAAGAACAAACGTCATAGCTTAATAACTTTCCTTCTTCTACCAGCTCTCCTTATGAAAAAGATGATGCTGCTGACAGTGGCAGTGGTATGTCTGATAAAAAGAATGTCTGTGAATGGAAGCTGCAATTTCTGATGCATACAGGAAATCAGTGCCTTTCCATGAGCCAGCGGCATTCTCATTTTTTATACATATTCATACACCTAAATCACTTTCCAAGATGGCTTTTCTACTTTCCCCTTCCGAATTTAGGACGAAACTGATCATTAGGTGCAGGTAGGTTTCTCTGACATTTGTAGAGAGATCTTACAATTACTGTCATCTATTTCCAAAGATAGTAGTGGCAGCATGCCATTACAAGTCCAGTACTTTGCACTCCTGTAGGCAGGATTACAGATGGAAACACATTTCTGACAAAATTACCAGTTTTATTTCCATCAGAACATGTTGGTTATATTTGGCCATCATTACATTAAAATTGGGTCTTTTACAAAAGCATGTTTGCAATTGGATTGGCATGGAAAGACAGGGAAGAAATGAAGGAACATAAAATACTCTTTATGGTGCCACTGTTTACCCACCTCTTTCAAACTCACTAAACATATACAGATTGTATTTCTTTCACTGGCTTAAAAAGCGTATCTAAAACTACCAGTATAATTTTATCTTTAAAAGAACAGCCAGATAAGTGAAGAGAGAGTGAAGTCTTCTCAGGTGACACAGAAGTTACTCTGTGAAGTTACCTTTCCAGCTACCATTTCAAGAAAAGATGTTTAACCCAGCAGCTCCTGGTTTTTTTTTTTTTGCAAAAATTGTGGCTCCTTATTTCCCAAGAGAAAACTTACTTTACAGTTAAGAACTGTGCAAAGCAGCAAGAGTAAGATCTTTCAAATTATAACTGAAACTCACCTGCAAAGTATCTGTAGTTTTTATATATCTTTAAAAAGGCAGCACATTCTACTAGTGCTCTGTGCCTGTTTCATTTACTAACATCTGTAACTGAAGAATTTTTTTTCCCCTTGGCAATTTGTTATCTTATATCTGAAAAAATTACCTGAGATAATTATTTGTAACACACATCCAGCTCTAAAACCCAATCTCGAAAATCACAGGGGAGATAAGTAGTGTCAGCTTCACCGAATAAAAAAAACAGCAACAGATAACCAGAGACGCTGGAGTATAAGGAGAGGGAAGGATGTGAATGTAAACTTGTCTACCCTTCCTTTATCTTGCAAAAGAAAAACAATGCAGGTCCCTACAATTTCATTTGGTTACTGACTTGTTTGGTGGTTCTAAACTATGATGGTTATGGTTGAAAAAACTTTATTGCTGATATACGTGAAATGGCAGAGTTATTTTTGTGTGACAGCTAGAACGCTTCTGTTCTTTTTTACTATCCAAAGGCTTATGATTCTGAGAAGACAGATCCAAACCCATCTGAATGCATCTCCATACTCTGCACTGAGGTTTATTTTGTATATCATGTACTTTAATAGCATTGAAGTTACCTGAAATGTGCTGCTTAAGTAAAATGCTTCTTCTTAACCAATTATGTCTGCTATCCAACTGTAATATTAATTATCTACATATCAAACCATTTCCGAGCTTTCTCAGGGTTTGGAGAATTCAGAAATGCATGGATTCCTAATATTTCATTTCTCTAAATACTATGGGGTATGTTAATTTTTTTGTCTATTATTGACTCACGAGTTACACAAATTTGACCTCATTTTTTTTAAAGCAGTGTTTTTTATTTCGCTCTGCTAATTGCTTAACAGCCTAAGGAAAAAATGTGCTAGGGACTGAGAACTGGGAATCAAGTGAGGCAAGAAAGTTACAGGAACACAAGCAAAAGAAATACAGTAAAATGGAGCATTTCATCTTCTTGTCCATTATCTGAAGCTGCTTTATACTGCAAAAACTACATATAAGTCTTTAAGAAAAAGAAACCTTTCTTTCTAAGAGGAAAAAATAAACTTTAACCTTAAGAGGTTTTATGATACTAATTATCTGTACTAGGAGATAAACACACATGGTTAAGAGCAAAATGAGCCATTTTCAAGTATCTTGACTGCAGTACAATGCTAGAACTTCCTCTAGTGTCTCAACATGTTAGACAAATTGATCTAACATTTATGGAGAATGAAGGGCAGGGAAGGGTCATAAAGTAAACCAGTGAATAATACTTTCAAAATTTCTAACAATAAATCTCTACTACAATCTACAGATGGAAGGCATGTTTGAACAAGTATTCTTGTACTTGACAGAAGATCTAAAGAGCGTATCATAATTTGCTTGGAGAAACTGACAGATACAACTTTTTCATAAACTTTTTATTAATTTATTTTGGTAGTATGTTGCACTTATTGTCAAAACTATTAACAAGTGTCATTTAAATCTCTATATGCATTTCATATAACTTACAATGTCTATTTACAGCCTACACTGAAAAATTAAGAAAACTGTCAGCTTCCCCGCATCTGTAAAAACAGCCATGGCTTTAATACGCTTTTTCTTAGTGAAAGCAGAGCAGATACAAGGATGGAAGATAATGAAAACTATCATGTTTCAGCATAATTTTGATTAACACAAAGTATGTGAACACAACATACTATTAAAGAATAACAGATTTTTTTCTCTAGAATATCAGAGCTATGAACTACATAGAATAAAGCACAACTTCTGTATGGACATACAGCTTAACTTTTGTAATTACTCTCATGTCTACTAGTAGTGAAATATTTGACAATTGTTACAATGTTATGGTAAATTTTGGAGAATATACAATCAAGATTTTATGTTCTTTTCAGTAAAAAAGGTTAGCCCTTTTTCTTTACTTTTATAAGTATTTTCCCCGTATCATGTCTTAACAGAGAATTTTCCTCTTTCTATACAGCCCTCCATACATTTCTAGCCAATGTTACAGAATTATTGGTTATAGCTTCTTAACAGTGTGCGAATTGCAACTCAAGTGAGTTTCATTCTTACAAATGAAAAAAAAACCAGTTAAACAATATTGTACTGAAAAATCAATTTATTTTAATTTAGGATTCCAAACATTGATAGCATTTATTGAAACTAGCTAATATTGATAATTAGGGAAGGAATCATGGTTAATTAGTTACTTCACTTCCGATTTTCATGTCTTAACATGGATTTTAACCTTAACTGCAGATTTCCTCCATTTGGATATCATTCTCTGGTTTGGAGCATCTTGTATCATTTATTCTGAAGTAATGCAGAATTTTACACTTCGGCTTTGGTGAAACTTTTTAGTTCCATAAAAACTTGGGAAACAAACTAATGCAATAATGCAGCTTTACAATAAGCATACCTCTCATCAAATTAAACATAATTTCATTATACTTCTATCCTAACATTTTTCCCACTTATTTTCTAGGTATCATTCTTCTCTGAGTTATGGCTGATGACCAAACAGCCCATCAAATACAATTTTTACATATGAGCATAATTTAATATTAAGTAAGGCATGGGGCTCTTAAAAGCACAGCAATTTCTAATTTACTAAAAAGAAAATGCAGCCCATTCAGAAACCTGAACTTTCTTGTGAGGAAATAACAGACTTCTACAGGAATATTAGAAAAAAGTGGCGCACAAACTTTTCCTACAGTACACTGCCGTAGCTATCCAGTCTTCATGCCACAAGACTAACATCAAGTAAGGCTTGTGTACCACACAGAATCACAGTACAGATGCATCAGATCACTGTACTGCAGGTCAAAGTGGAAAGTATTGGCTCTCATCAGACAGCAAACTTCTGAGCTCAGACTTCCTTCAGAAATTCAAGGTGCCCTGAAGGTTATGATAACCTTCCACTTCACCCCCATTTATTCTTCTCATACTTTTGTTAAGACCAGCAGAGTATTACTTACATTTGTTTTCCTTGATAAGAACGCTTTAATGTTATAAAAATTATTTTAGTATTGTAAATTTTAAACTTCAAATAATATTTCAGTTATGTAGACACAGACCTTTTTCATAAATTAAATATAAACAGGTCACAAAATTGAGGTTTTTGCCTCATGTTTATGACATTTCATTTTATATGCACATCATTAAAACTGAAGTCCCAACGAAAACTTTTTAATACCTGCAATATTAAGCAGGGGTAAAACAATGTTCCTTTAACAAAAAAGACTGGGGCAGTGGGTGGAGGGTGAGGGGGTAAGAAAGTGTGAAAATAATTATGTATAGTTTTATGTGGGTTGTCCACTCAGAAACTGGACACATTTTGGTTAGGGTTTTTTGGTTGGGTTTGTTATGTTTTGGTTTTTTTAACTAAAAAAGTTGGTTTATCGTCCCTAAAAATTCAAGGCATTCTTCTCACTCAGTCCTATGCACCTAGCAGGAATAAGTCTAACCAGTTTTCTGGTTGTTGCTGATGTTTTCATACACTGTAGGTTTAAGACAGTCTGTCAGACCTGCTACCGTTGAAGATGGAAGACATCATTATCATAGACAAAACAATGGTAACAGCATCAACTGGAGAGCTGACAGGAGGTGGTGTTACTACAATTCATCCTAGCTGTATTTCAACTATTTTTGAAAAAGCTACTACAAAGTTTGGTATATATGTTCCTAATACCTCAGATTGGAGTACTGTACAAATTGCACAAGAGTTATACAAGAAATACATTCCTTGACACACATTTCTTCCAGAAAACTAAAACTCAGGTCCTGAAATGCAGCTGAGGTTTGAATGGCTGTGGTGAGTTGACCCTGGCAGAATGGCAGGTGCCCACCTCTCCCTTCCTCAGCTGGACAGGAGAAAGGTCAAAATACAGACAGGGAGAGATCGCTCACCAGTGACCATCATGTGCAAAACAGATTCAACTGGATGAAATAAGCTTAATTTTATCACCAATCAAATCAGAGTAGAAGAATGAGAAATAAAAACTAAACCTTAAAACAACTTTACCCCCACCTGTCCCTTCTTCCCAGGCTCCAAGTAGTAACTAAACTCCTAAATGGGGAATGGGCATTACAGTCAGTTTATCAGGCATCACTGCTGCTCCTTCCACCTTAAATTCTTCCCCTGCTCCAGCACGAAGTCCCACCCACAGGAGACAGTTCTCCACGAAATTCTCCAATATAAGTCCTTCCCATGGGCTGCAGTTCTTCATGAACTGCTCCAGTGTGAGTTCTTTCCATGGAGTACAGTCCTTCATGCATAGGCTGCTACAGTGTGTGTCCCTCATGGGGGTCACAAGTCTTGCCAGCAAACCTGCTCCAGTGCAGGCTCCTCTCTCCACAGACCACAGGTCTTGGCAGGAGCAAGGGCTCCAGCAAGGGCTTCCCATGCAACTACAGCCTCCCTTCAGGCAACCACCTGCTCACCCATGGGGTTCCCTCTCTGGGCTGCAGGTGAATTTATCTGCTTCCCTGTGTATCTCCATGGGCTGCAAGGGGACAGCCTGCCTTATCATGGGCTTCCCCCCAGGCTGCAGGAGAGATCTTCGCTCTGGTGCCTGAAGCACCTCCTCCCCTTCCTTCTTCACCGGCTTTGGTGTCTTCAGGGTTGTTTCCCTCACGTATTATCACTCCACTCTTCTGGTTGTTGTTATGCAGCTGGTTTTTTACCTTCTTTCCTAAAAACATCCCAGAGGTGTCACCACTGTTGCTGATGGGCTTGGGCTTGGCTAGCAGCAGGTCAATGTTAGAGCCAGCTGCTATTGGCTCTTTGGACACTGGGGAAGCTTCTTGCAGCTTCTCACAGAAGACACCCCTATAGACCCTCTGCTACCAAAACCTGGCTATGTAAAACCAATGCACTGATTAAACATCAGCTCACTGATCACTGAAGAATGAGGAAAAGACAAGCAGTTTATGAAAATATCTCTAGATTAGATACCTTACTCCAGCACTGAAGACAAACTTTCTCACATGGTAGGAGGGGTATTTATGGTATTTTTCTTTGCATACAGGCTGAAAAGTGACTTTTTCAAAAGTTTTAGAATTGCAGGCACATTTTAGGTGTACGAACTAATTCACAAATAAATACATGCTTGAAATACTGCTCTTCATCTTGAAGACAATTTAGTCAGTTGGACTATAATCTATGTTCTTATTATTTCTTAAATCTTTCTCTATCAAGATAAAATTGTCAAACCCATCTGAACTGAAATATCTTACACCTTCTAAAACTCCGGACAATTCTGACTTTTCAGAACTACTTCAACCACCACTCTTCTCTACTTGTTCCTTCCATACAGCTCTTAATGGCTGTCTGTCATTAGTAAATTTTTTTCTAACTCCAAGTTTCATGGGCAACTCTCTGTCCTACGCCTAGTCCACTATCCTTATGTTTTGACATTTCCTTTGTTTAACCACTTCCATTTGTTCTATTTCACTTTATTATTTACTTTCCAGATCTCAACTAACTTCTCCACAGGACTGCAACAATGAATGGCACAATGCCTTTCTTTTAGCAATATACGTCTTCCAGCGGAACCTGAAATTCCTTATCAGTTCAACTAAGCATCCTAAGTACATCTACAACTAAGCATCCAACTAAGTACAGTCTGTGTGGGGCAAGATATTTTAGAATATAAAAGCACAGAGCAGAAAGCCAGCTAACTTAGCTGTCACGGAAACAGAAAATGGGACTAGATCTTAAATCATTCAACTTGTCTAAGCACAAAAGCATGATTAGGCCTGAAAATAGTTCTTTTCTTCACCAAAAAGAAAAAGTCAAACTTTGCTTGAAAATTCAGGGGATACACATTCAATTCTCACTCCTGCTACGAGAAATCACTGTTTGTGATTTTTGCTCACCAGAAATCTTAAGCGTCTTTGGTGTGAAATATCTAATGATAGGAAAGTAGGCATTGAGCACGTCAAGCATCAAAAATCAGTTTTCTAGAGAAACTATTTTGAAGGCTGAGGGCCAACTATGACTTTTATCTGATTCACAGTAGTATTAAGAGTAATACAGGGCTGTTCTCTGAACTATGGCTAAACAACGCTTTTATGGAGAAACAACCATAAAAGCATTAGTATCACCATTGTTTATGCCCTCAGTAAAGAAACAATCACAGTGTACCACCATCTTCAATAAAAACAGCTGGTTATGAGTCTCAACTGCATACAGCTTAACAGTACCAAAACTGGGTTATACACATATAAAAACTACAAGTTCAACAACTATGAATATTTAACAGAAAGTATGACTGACTATTATGATCACAGACTATCAGCCTCTTAAGTTTTCAAGAAGTACTTTTCTGGATAATATTCTTCAACCAAATGGAACTTATTTGTATCAATGTAAGGTTAAATGAGTTAAAATTAACACACTATGATAAAGAGTAAGTCAGACTGAAGGATCTAATGACTTCTCATCACTCTATAATTAAATAAACTACTAGAAACAAACAAGTTGAGCCATACTTCCACCAGGGAAGTTTACAAATCCAATTTTGGAGAAACTGTGGACAACCATGATAATAATATATGTATTATGATATAAATATATGCATCATCATAATTGTTCTCTTTTAATCACAAGAGAATTTTGATTCTCTTGTGAATTTAAAAAAAAATAAAATTTAAAAAACTTGGTATTCCATAGCAAGTATGCAATTAATAAAACCATGATCTTTCAAAGTGCAATTCTCCCATTCTGATCTAATTAGAATGCTATCCAGAACAGCATTTCTTCTTGAAAACTTAAAGAAACTGATAATCTGAGTGTGATTAAAATCGTCAGTCATACTTTCTATTAAATATTTATGGAAGAGGTGTTTGGTTTTTTTTGCTTCTAATCCTTGCCCCATGTAGGTTTTTTATATGTATATTCATCAATCACTTGAATGAAGGTGCAGATGCCACCTCAATAAGTGAAAACACAAAGGTGGGAGGAGTGGCCAATACCCCAGAGGGCTGTGCTGCCCTCCAGAAGGACCTGGACAAGTTGGAGAGATGGGCAGAGAAGAACTGTCTGAAATTCAACAGTTGCAAGTGCAGGTCCTGCACCTGGAGAGGAATAACCCCCTGCACCAGCACAGGCTGGGGGCCAACATTCTGGAAAGCAGCTCTATGGAGAAGGACCTGGGGGTCCTGGTAGACAACAAGCTGTCCATGAGCGAGCAGTGAGGCCTTATGGCCAGGAAGACCAATGGTGTCCTGGGGTGCATCAGAAGAGCATTGCCAACAGGTTGAGAGAGGTGATCCGGCCCCTCTACTCAGCACTGGTGAGGCTTCACCAGGAGTGCTGCATCCTGTTCTGAGCTCCTCAGGATAAGAGAGACATGTAGCCCCTGGAGCAAGTCCAGCAGAGGGGATCAAGATGATGAGAGGACTGGAGCA